>BSQZ01000006.1:11074161-11089161 GCA_033239005.1 Lamellibrachia satsuma
CCTGTACACAGTATTTACTCTTGAGAGATGGACTCCACAGTTTACACTCATGAGAGATGGGTACATGACATTTAGTCATGAAACATATAGTCTACAGCATTTACTCTTCAGAGATGGATTACGTAGCATTTACTAATGAGAGATGGAGCACGCACGCGGCATTTCCTTACGAGAGATGGAGTGCACATAATTTACTCATCAGATATTTATAACACATAATTTACCCATGAGAGTTGGAGTTAACAACATTTTCACATGAGAGGTGGAGTCCGCAGCATTTACACATGAAGATGCTATTGTTGCTCTCCTCCTTTTCCCTGTAGTCCGGGGTGACGCCGTCAAAGACATCGGTCATCGATTTTTATTTCCCCTTCTTATTCATCAATAGTCCACATAATTAACTAAGAAGAGAAGGAGTTCACAACATTTACTCATAAGAGATGGAGTTCCCAACATTTTCACGTCAGATGTAGAGTTCACAGCATTTTCTTTACTCACGACTGATTCCACAGCATTGACTCTCAACAGATGACGTCCACAGCTTTTACGGACAAGATATCGAGTACACATTATTTACTCATGAGAGATTGAGCCACATCATATACTCAAGAGAGATGGAGTAAATAGCATTTACCAATGACAGATGAGGTACACAACATTTATTCCGAGAGTTTTTACCCATGACAGATGGAGTACACAACACTTTCTCATGAGATATGGACTACACGGCATTTACTCAAGACAGATGGATTCCACATTATTTACTCAAAAGAGATGGAACCCACATCATTTGTTCAAAATAAATGGAGTCCATAGCATTTACACATGAGATACGCAATTGTTGTTCTTCTCGTTTTACCTACAGTCCATGGTATGGCTGGCAATGATACCGGTCGTCGATTTTTTCCCGCTTCTTTTGCATCATTAGTCCACAACATTTATTAAAAAATGTGGAGTCCATAGGAGTTACTCACGAGATATGGAGTCCACAGCAATGATTCCCAAGAGATAGAGACCAGAGCAGTTACTCTTGAGACATGGAGTATACAGCATTTGCTGATAATTGTCGTCAACATATAATCTTGAGAGATGGAATATGCAGCATTTACTCATAAAAGATGGAGATCCCAACATTTTAACATGAGATGTGGAGTCCACTGCATTTTCTCTCGATTCATAGACTCCACAGCATTGACTCTCAAGAGATGAGGTCCACAGATTTTACAGACGAGAGACATTATTTACTGATGAGAGTACACAGCAATTACTCAAGAGATATGGCGTACACAGCATTTGCTGATGAGACATGGAGTCCACAACATTTACTCATAAAACGTGGAGTGCATTTACTCAGGAGAAATGGAGACCACAGAATGTACTCACGACAGATGGAGCCCACAGCATTGACCCTCAAGAGATGGGTCCCAATGCATCCATAGCATTTACTAATTCCACATCAGAAGAGAATTACACAGCATTTTCTCAAGACTGATGTAGTCCAAAGCATTGACTCTCAAGAGATGGGGTCAACATATTTTACTGACGAAATATGGGTACACATTATTTACTAATGAGAGATGGAGGCCACAGTATATGCTCATGATATATGGAGAACACAGAATTTACCAACGAGAGATGGAGTTCACAACATTTACTCATGAAAGATGGAGTCCACAGTATTTACTCATGAGAGATTGGGTACACAGCATTTATTCACGAGAGTTGGATGTAACAATATTTACCCGTGAGAGATAGCCCACAGCATATACTCATGAGAGATGGCGTGCACAGCATTTAGTCATAGGGTATGGATTACACAGCATTTTCTCACGACACATGGAGTCCACTGCATTGACTCTCCAGAGATGGAGTCCAAATTATTTACTCATGAGAGGTGGAGTCCACACGTCACGAAATATGGAATCGATACCGGTCGATTTTTTTCCCATTCTTCCTCATCACAAGTCCATAGAAATAATTAACGAGAAAAGGAGTTTACAATATTTGCCCATGAGAGAAGGAGTCTACAAAGTTTTCATATGAGGCACATAGTCCACAACATTTTCTCATGAGAAATGGAGACCACAGCATGTACTCACGACAGAAGGAGTCCAAAGCATTTACACATCAGGGATGGAATTGATGGTGTCGTACCTTTATCTGTATTCCGGGGTGAGGCTCACACATAAACCGGTGGGTAATTTTTTCCACATTATAATTCATCACTATTCCACAGCATATCATCATAAAATATGGGGTCCACGGCATTTGTTCACGAGAGATGGAGTAGACGACATTTATTTACAAGAGATGGAGTACACATAATTTAATCAAGAGAGATGGAGTACATATCACTTACTCATGAGAGAGGAGCCCACAGCACTGACTCTTGAGAGGTGGAGTTTACAGCTTTTACTCATTAGAGATGGAGTTCACACTTATTCACGAGATGTGGATACCATAACATTGACTCACAAGATTTGGATTCCACAGCATTTACTCTTGAGAGATGGAGTACATATCATTTATTCATCAAAGTATTTACTCATGAGATATAGCATACAAGGCATTTACACATTAGAGAGGAGTCCACAGCATTGACACTTGACAGCTTTTTTTGAGAGATGGATTCCACACTTACTCACGAAATGTGGATACCACAATATTGACTCAAAAGAGATGGATTCCACAGCATTTACTCTTGAGAGATGGAGTACACAGTGTTTAATAATCAGAGATGAAGTCCACAAAATGTACTGATCATAAATCGAGTACATGACATTTACTCAAGAGATGGAGTCCACAGCATTTACTCTTTAGAAATGGAAAATGCAGTATTTACTCAAGAGAGATGGAGTACAAGTCATTTACATATGAGAGATGGAGTGCACAGCATTTACTCATGAGAGGTGGAGTGCACAGCATTTACTTATGAGGAATGAAGTCCACACCATTTAACCACGACAGATGGAATCCACCGCATTGACTCTCAAGAGATGGAGTCCACACATTTTAATGTCGAGAGATGGAACACAAAGCATTTACTCATGAGAAAAGGACTCCACAGAATATACTCATGGAGTAAACAGCATTTACCAATGAGAGATGGATTTCACAACAGTTACTCATAAGAGATGGAATCCACAGCATTTATTCATGAGAGATGAGGAACACAGCATTTATTCACGAGAGTTGAGAGAAGGAGAACACCATGATATTGACACATCAGAGATGGAGTCCATAGCATACTCTCGATTGATGGATTACGCAGCATTTACTCATGAAAGATGGAGAACTCGGTATTTACTTATGAGAGAAATAGTCGAAAGCATTTACGCAGGTGAGATGGAATTGTCACTGTCGTCCTTTTAGCTGTAGTCCGGGGTGACTCTAGCACAAATACTGGTGGTTGATTTTTTTGTCCCATTCTTCTTCATCACTAGTCCACACCGTTTATTTATGAGAGATGGAGTCCACATAATTGAAACTTGAGAGATGGAATCCACACTTAGTCAGGAGATATGGATGCCACAACATTGACTCCCAAGAGGTGCAGTCCACAGCATTTAAACGTGAGAGGAGTACACAGAATTTAATCATGACAGATCGAGAACATGACATTTACTAATGAAAGATGGAGTCCACAGCATTTATTCTTCAGAAATGCAGTACACAAAATATACTTATGAGAGACGGAGTACAAGGCATTTACATATGAGAGATAGAGTATACAGCACTTATTCATAAGACGTGGAGTCCACAGCATTTACTCGTGAGAAATGGAGTCCACAGCATTTACTCACGAGAGGTGGAGTCCACCACATTGATTCTCAAGAAATGGGATCCACAGCTTTTAATATCGAGCGATGGAGCGCACAGCATTTATTGATGAAAAATTTAATCCACAGCATTTACTCACAACAGATGGAGACCACGGCATTGACTCTCAAGAGATGGGGTCCACAGCTTTTAATATCAAAAGATGGAGTTCACAACGTTTACTCATGAGAGATGAGGTGCACAGCATTTATTCACGAGAGTTGGAGTACACATAATTTACTCATGCGAGATGGAGCCACACCAATTACACATGAGAGACGAGGTACACGGCATTCATTCCGTGAGTTGAAGTGCACAGCATTTACACGTGAGTGATGGAGCCCTCAACTTTTACTGACGAGATATGGAGTACACAGCATTTACTCAAGATATATGGTGTCCATAGCATACACTCATCAGAGATGCAGTAAAACAATTTACCAAGGAGAGATTGAGTTGATAACATTTACTCATGATGCACACAATTTAATCATTAGAGATGGAATTCACAGCATTTATTCACGATAGTTGGAGCCAACAGTATTTACTTTTGACAGATGGAGTACACAGCATTTACTCATGAGAGATGAAGTATAGAGCATTTACCAAAGAGAGATGGAGTTCACAACATTTACCCATGACAGATGGAGTCCATAGTATTTACTCACGACAGATGGAGTCCACAACATTGACTCAAGTCTCAAGTGGTTTACTCCAAACAGCCCAAACTTGGGCTAACGCAGGAGTTTGTGGTGGACTGTGCGCTTGCGCTGTGGGTGGTACATTCGATTAAAAGACTAGTATCATTAATGTTGCTGAAATGGTTTTTATCTGATAGTTTTATTTATTTTATGTATAGGATGTTTAACGATAATTTTTAATAGGTTGGTTTTGTGTATGGATACTGTCGCTGCCTTGCCACATGCACACATAGAGAGTCTCCATACCCACACCATGGATAAGTTTACGCTGAGCACTGTGTTTTAAAGGCAGTTTAGGTGAGGAGGTGTGGTGAAAGGGAGTTCCATAATAGCTTCTTGAAATGATTTTGGGTTTTTTATGTTAGTAATTTTTGATGGAATCATATTCCATATGCGAATGGCTCTGGGATAAAATGAAAAGACCTTTGCATTTATATGACACTTGGGGGCTATGTATTGTCCACGGGTTCGAGAGCGAGTTAGTAGGCCTGGGGGGGGGGGGGGGTAATCTCAATAATGTTGTTTAGAATTTTGTAGAAGGTAGTGGCTTGTTTGATAATGCGCATTCGTTCGAGGGTTGGCCATCCAAGGGCAGTAATTAGATCTGCTGGATTTGTGTTCCGTCTGTAATCATTTTTAACAAATCTGGCAGCAGAGTGTTGCACTCTTTCAAGGCTTTCAACTTGTGAAAAGGTGTGCGGATTCCATATGGGTGAAGAGTATTCAAGTTTTGGCCGGATTAGCATGTTGTAGGCTGTTTGCTTAACTTCGGGTTTACATAGGCCAAGAGTTCGTTTAATCATGCCTAAACATTTCGAAGATTTTGAAGTTATGTCAGTGACGTGATTTGTCCAGGTTAATTTGGAATCCACTTTTACTCCGAGGTATGAGTGGCTGGATACGGTGGATAATGGCTGGCCAGAAAGCGAGTACTTGTGTGTGCTGGGTTTAGTTTTGTTTGTTATTGGAAGGTGGGCGCATTTAGATACATTAAATTCCATTTGCCATTTGTCTGACCATGTTTGGAGTTGGCTTAGGTCAGTTTGGAGAATTTCGTGGTCGGTTTTGGAAGAAATTTTACGATATATAATACTATCATCTGCAAAAAGGCGTATAGGAGATTTGATGTTCCCATTTATGTCATTTATGTAGAGTAAGAAGAGGACAGGTCCTAGAACTGAACCCTGTGGGACACCAGATGTGACATCTGTGATGTCCGACAGGGCACCGTTAACTGAGACTCTCTGTTTGCGGTTGGATAGAAAAGATTTGATCCAATTTTGAGTGTTTCCAGTGATTCCGTAGGAGGTCAATTTGGATAGAAGACGTAGGTGAGGCACTTTGTCGAAGGCTTTAGCAAAGTCAAGCAGGAATGCGTCAATTTGGGGGATGGGGTGCTTTTCTTGGGTAAATACAGAGCTAAATTGGTTGTTTAGGGCATTTGCTTTATCTCGATCATTAATTATTGGTTGGTCGTTTACTCGAAGTGTGGGGATGCCAATGTTTTCTCGTTTATTTGCCTTAATAAATGACCAGAATCGTTTTGGATTAGTTTTCAGGCTGTCTCCAATGTGGTTGTTAACATAGTCTTTGTAGGATTTTGCTAATGCTTTAGTAGCTTGCTTTCGGAGTTCCTTAAATTTTTCCCAGTCACTGTTTAGTCCAGTTTGCTTTGCCTTTTTGTGGCTTTTGTTTCGTCTTCTCTGCATTCTAATTAGTTATCCAGGGGAGGTGGGTTTTAGCTTTTGTGTATCGTCTAGGTATGTTATTGTTAATCAAGGTAGTCAGACGTTCGCGGAAAAAGGTCCAGTTTATGTCTATATCCTGTGAGTTGGGGTCGATGTCGAAGTACTCAAGATTTATTTTGTCTATGTCATCTTTGAGTTGGTCCCAGTCTGCTGATTTGTAACTATAAACTTGGTGGTGGGGTTTCTTGTTGCGAACTGGGTTTAAGTTGACATTGAAGGTGATCGCTCATACCAGGAGTGGTGTGGGTGTTGATGATAATAGAGGGATTTGAGGTGAGTATGAGGTCAAGAATGTTGCCAGAAGCGATGCGTGTGGGGTCGTTTACCATGTTCTGCAGCCCAAAGTCTGTAGTTATTTCTAGTAGTTTGCTATGCTTGCTGTCAGTGCTGTTATTAGTGGTCTGGTGATTTGTCCAGTTGATATCAGGGAGGTTAAAATCTCCAGCTATGACTACGTTAGGGGGAGTTTTTTGTGATCTATATAGTTTAGTTAGGGAGTCGTGGAGAGCTTCAATGGATTGGAGGTGGTCATTTGGGGGTCGATAATAAGATGCAAAGTATATGCATTTGTTTCGTGCAAAGTGAATTGTTGTCCAAATTATTTCACAATTTGAGTTTAAATTTTGGAGGGGTTCAGCTACAATGTTGTCACGGAAGGCTATAAGGACTCCACCGCCATGGACATTCCTGTCCTTTCTGATGGCCTCATAGTTGGGTGGTAGGAAAGAGTATGTAGCACAGTTTGCATCTAATTTAGTTTCAACTAGAAATATGATGTCTGGATTATTATATTGAATAGTTGCCTTTAGTTGGGTTGCTTTTTCTATGCTCTTAACGCTGTTGGTGTTTATCAAAATTCCTTTAAGTGTGTTTCCTTGGGTTTTCTTGTGGCGTTCGGGGGTTGAAGTGTTTTGGGGGTTTGGGGCAAAAATTAAGCCTTCATTTTGTGATGTGTGGAGTGTTGGGGTGCTAAGCGTGGAGATGTCAGACTGGGTGTTGGTAGAAATGGATTGCTCATTTCTAGATGGAGAAGTGGTAATATTTGGAATTGGGCGCCCATATGGGCCAGGGTTTGGGTGGATGTCGTCTGAGAGTGATATCAGTCTGCTGAGGTACAGATGTGTAACAATGTCTGATTTGAATTTGATTTTGGGTGGGAATTTAATTCGGTGATTCAAAGTTAGGGCATAATATTTTGGTTTAATTTTGAGATTTGATCGAGATACGCGTTGACATGTTCCAATGATCGTTGCTATTAGGAGAGTAACGTTGATTATCTGCGTTAGCAAAATATTAATCCGCGTGGAATGCGGGACTAGGTGAGGCGAATATTTCCTAAAGGGACATCTGAATTGGAATACATTTTGTAGCATGGTTTTCTGAAAATTAGATTCAAATGCAAACAGTGGCGACTTGAAGAAAAGTAAGCTTACTAATGAAATGCTTAGAGATAAAATGAAAAGAACTCACCCGGACGGCGCCGGCAGTGGTAGTCCGCCATCTTTGAAATTTTGGTTCATGTGTTGCGGTAAAGGGCATTGTTTTGATTAGTTGCGTTTGTTGTCGTTTGGTTTGTCTGTTTCTGCGTGATCAATGGATTATGTTGAGTTGTTGTACGAATTGTGGTCATTTGTTGTGTTGGTGAACATGTTGTGTTGAGTGAAATGTATGGAGCGATGTAACGGACTCGTACCACCCCGACGCATGCGCACTTCCAAGAGATGGGTCCACATATTTTAAAGAAGTGAGATGGAAAACACAGCATTTAGTCACAAGACATGGGGTCCACACCATATACTCACGACAGAAAGAGTCTACACATGAATCCACAGCTTTTACTCATGAGAGATGGACTCCACACTTATTCACGAGATACGGATTCCACAATATTGACTCCCAACATATGGAGTCCACAGCATTTACTCTTGAGATATGGAGTACACAGCATTTACTCATGAGAGATGGAGTAATTTAGCATTTACTCCATTAGTAAATACTATGTAATTCACCTCTTGAGAGATGGATTACGTAGCATTTCTAATGGAGTACGCGGCATTTTCTGATGAGATATGGAGTTCATTTACTAATCAGATATGGAGTACACAGCATTTAGGCATGAGTGTTGGAGCTATCAACATTTTCACATGAGAGTTGGAGTCCACAGCATTTTATCCCGACTGATGCAATCCAAAGGATTGACTCTCAAGATATGGGGTCCCCAGTTTTACTGACGAGAGATGGAATACACAGCATTTACCTGCAATATACTTAAGAAAAGCATTAACCTTGCGAAGAAAACATTTTATTAATCCAGGTTTGAAAAATATAGAAATAACGTATAGAAAACATGGACAAGAATCAAAGAGATTATTTACAAAACCATTCAGCGAAAACAATTACCCGAATCTGTTAATATTGATGGACATACGTTGACTCATAAACATGTTATTGTAAACAAATTTAACGACTTCTTCACCAGCATTGGTTTGAAATTAGCAAATAAAATAAAACATGTAAACAATACCTACAAAAAACTATTTAAGAAATCCAAGTATGCATGCCTTTCAATTTAAATCAGTTGACGAAGAAACTGTCTTTAAAACAATTGATATGCTGCAGCCTGAACTACGTTGCTGTATTGATGATATTTCAGTGACGTTTTTGAAAACAATAAAGGTGGAAATATACAAACCAATTACTTTAATTATTAATCAAATGTTGGCGACTGGCATAATTCCAGACAAATTGAAACTAGCAAAAGTGATGTCACTTAATAAAAAAGACGACAATACCATTCCCAACAATTACAGACCCATATCAATCTTACCTGCCATCTCCAATTTTTTTAACGCGTTATCTTTAATCAACTTCACGACCACTTTCATTCTAATCAGCTATATTATAGCAGCCAATACGGCTTCAGGAAACAGCACTCCGCTGAACTTGCTGCTCTTGAACTAGCTGACACTGCAGAGCCTGGATAAAGGAGAATCCCCAATAAACATTTACCTTGACTTATCCAAAGCTTTCGATAGACTTGATCATGATATCGTATTGTATAAATTATAATACTACGGTCTAAATGTAAACAGCTTTATTAAATAGTTATTTATGTAAAAGTACACAGTATGTGGACTATGACAATATCAAATCTGATATAGGTTATGTCAATACCGGAGTTCCACAGGGGTCAATCCTAGGGACACTCTTATTTATTATTTATATAAATTACATCGTATTTGCGAGTACTGTTTTCAAATCAATAATAGATGCAGATGACACAACGCTGTATAGTAAATTAAATAGTCTTCAAGATTCAAACAAACAACACAATCTTAACGAAATAATAAATTATGAATTGTCCAAGATAAGCACATGGTTAAAGGCGAATAAGTTATCGTTAAATGTAAATAAATCTAAGTTGATGGTCTTCTGTACACCGCAGAAAAAGATACGACTGCCAACTTTGCATATGATGGATCAGAATTGGAATGCGTAGAAGAGTTAAACTTTCTCGGCAGAACAATTGATAAATATTTAAACTGGAAGAGCCACATCAATACGTTAGTAAATAAATTATAAAAATCTATCGGTATTATGAATAAGTTGAAAGACATACTACCGCAAAATATAATGTAAGCTATATACAATTATCTTATTTTGTCGCACATAAATTATGCTATATTAGGTTGGGGTTACCAGTTTGATCGGATTTACAAATTAAATAAAAAAGCTATAAGAGCAATCACTCAGAGTAAGTACAACGCCCATACTGAAACTATTTTCAAAGAACTAGATTTGTTTAAAATAGAAGACATTTACAAAATACAGCATTTGAAATGTTTCTATAAGTATGTAAACAACAAGTTGCCAGAGTAGTTTCAGGCGATGTCATTTATTTATCATTCTGAAATTCATAGCCACCATACAAGGCACAGAAACAATTTTGTAATTTCAAGAACTAATTATGAATATGTAAAGAGATGCATTCGAATTAATTAGTGTATATCCTAAATGACATTCCGAATATAATTAAAGATAAATGTTGCACACATAGTCTGCATGGGTTCTTCATTTATGCTAAACAAAACTATTTAAACAAATATGAAACATATTGCCATATTCCAAATTGTTATGTATGCAAATTATAAAACCAAGATTACACTTTTTCAAAAGCGTGGCCCTCCAAAATGCATAACAAATCATGAAACTACATAAAAAACATAGCATTATGTTGTTCAATGTCATACTATTTGTATGATTTTTTTGGGAGTATACATGTATGTATAGGCGTATATTTTGTTGACACTTAGTTGACACTAAGGGAGTCATGTGTAAATTATCGAGTAATTTAGGTGCCCTTCATTCAACTGCCGACAGTAACCCTGATTTATGTTACGGAATTACCCTTTAATTAGAGTAATATAAATCTAGCAAGGACATTCTAAAATGAGAACAAACAACATGGCTTAGTTGGTGAAGCATTTAAACATTTAATAAGCAACACTTGGTGAACCGACATCACGAATCAATCGTTGAACCAACAACACGAATCAATCGGTGACGCAACAACATGAATCAATTTGTAAACAAGCAACACGAATCAGGCAGTTAACTACCAACATGAATCAAGCAATAAACTAACAACATGAACCAGTCAAAGAACCCATTTGAAGAATTACTTATAGAACCAAGAACATAAATCAGTTAGGGAGTTGATACCAATAATTAAGTAGTGAACCAAAAAGGTGAACAAATATGTGAAACAACAACATGTGACACAACAACATGTCAAATAAAAAATAGCATTACTCATATAGTGAACCAACAGTATTGATCAATTGACGAACCAGCAAGTCAAATAAACAAACAACGTTACTCATGCATACAACCTACAAAATAAATTAGTTGTCGAACCAGCAACACGAATCATTTAGTAAACAAACAACATTAATCATGCAGTGAAGCAACAGTAAGAATTAATTGGTATATTAACAACACGAATCGAACACATGTTTTAAACAACAACGTGAATCAGAACACTGAAATGCAACGTCAAATTTCTGAAGACATGCACACATACTACACATATTTAATATACTGTTTATATGACTTGGTGACGGGCGGTCGCTGCGAGCTATTGCAAGAGATCACCTCATGCAATAACGAACAATGTTGTATTTTTATAATAAAACAGTTCAACCCAGCTCCTATGACACACCAAATTGTCATTATAACCATCAATTAATCGATTTCGTATAGAAGCCACATTTTATCTGATGTACAGCGAGCTCCTCTACAGACTGCAATGCTGGTAGATTTTCTCATAACATCCAGTAGTCAGAACCAGGAAGGCAAACTGGCCTCGGATTGCTACAAAACTTTGTCAGTTTAGATAGTAAAAATTTGGAGACATGACGTAATTAACCACATGCATTGTGTGAGTGTGTGAATGTGTGTCATATAGCAAACGCTGGTACGCCGTCCCATGACATCTAGTAGTCAGTACCCGGGTTGCTACAAACCTCGGTCTAGCAAACGCTGGTACGCCGTCCCATGACATCTAGTAGTCAGTACCCGGGTTGCTACAAACCTCGGTCAGTTTAGATAGTAAACAATGGGAGTCAAGACGTAATTAACCACATGCATTGTGTTTGTGTGTGTGTTTGCGCGCGCGTGCGTGCGTGTGTGCGTGTGTGCGTGTATGTGTGTGTGTGTGTGTGTGTGTGTGTGTGTGTGTGTGTGTATGTGTGTGTATGTGTGTGTGTGTGTGTGTGTGTGTGTGTGTGTGTGTGTGTGTGTGTGTGTGTGTGTGTGTGTGTGTGTGTGTGTGTGTGTGTGTGTGTGTGTGTGTGTGTGTGTGTGTGTGTGTGTGTGTGTGTGTGTGTGTGTGTGTGTGTGTGTGTGTGTGTGCTTGCATGGATGTTTACGCGCGCATGCATACGTGCGTGTTTGCGTGGATTTTACTGACAATGACGTATCACTGATTGTCACTGCACATTAGCTACGATGTATCACTCAAATCAGAGTTATCGCGTTTACAGAAGACTTTCCGCAGTTCGTTCTGGTACGGGCGATATTGCAACGCATAGAGGAAAGGATTGATGCAACAGTTTGCAAACATCGCTATCACGGTGAAATTATAATAATTGCTCGAGATGTCCATAGAAGCGCCGAATTTGAAAGAAAGATAATATACCTGGTTCCAAGTGTTACACAGGATATATCCAATAATGACGAGCAACAGAGTTTTTAGAACGTTCGTTTGGCGCGCGCCTTCCTAACCATTTCTTCGTTGCAGAAATTTGGTGCTTCCGGATGAACATGATTTCGTAGACGTATAAACATCCTACTGTAGCATGTAATAAACACAGTAATTGGGAGTAGATATAGCATTACGAATAACGCCACACCGCTTGCTCTCTTTAGGGATACGTTAGATATTCCAAATCTTGTACAACTGCCATTGATAACATAGCTAGTTGGAACTTTGCAACTTAACACCAATATCGGCCCTGGCAACCAGGAGGCGCATGCTAAGAATATAACTTTTTTCTTTGAAAAAGAAGTGTAATGAAATATTGGATGCACAATCCTGATATACCGTTCAATGGTAATAGCTATTAGACTGTATGATGACGATGCCATTAAGCTCCACATCGGCAGTTCATTCAGCCAGAATTTGCACAAGATATCACCCCACACTCCTGACAAGTTTTCATTAGAAACGTTCAACGTTTTCGTTAGCAATATTAGAACGGACGTCGTGAAATCAATGATGCTCTGGTTTAAGATCAAGATGTTTGTAAACTTATTGCGCATCGATGCGCTGTGTAATATGACAAAGATAACTATAGCGTTTCCAAACATGCCGAGCGTAGCGATCAAAGCGTACGCAATTGTTTGGTAGTTCCTTGCCCCAGTGCTGTTTTCATAGTTGTCGTTGGTTATATTACTCGTTGAATCATTGATCGATGCAAGCACTCGAGAAATGTTCCACATACCGTCCAAGACACTTTCATTTCCAAGCGTAACCATGGCTTTTTATAGTAAAAAAAACCGTCACTTAGCACCGGAGCTTCCACGGGACGTCATTTAGAATGACACGACTGTGTTGGTCCCAGACGCGACGGTGACACGGGGTGTGCTTGTCTGCTCGTCAGCCTGTAAAGTATAGACCACTTTGATTGTAAGTGAATAACAATAAAGCACTAGCAAAAATATTTTTCGATGCGTACACAAAGTTTTGTATTGTATGTGCAATATACCAGCGGAAAAGAAGGTAATATAAACATTCATTTATAGGTAAAATTTAATATTTAGTGAGATTCACTCGTCAAGGGCGCGTAAATTTTAAGTTAATGAAGAGCAATCACGTGGTTTTGTGAAGCAACCGATGACATGGGCCTATAGTAAGTCAGTGATTACCATGCAATGTTTCAGAGTAATTTTATTCGGGTTTATATGTTGAGTGGTGACAATGTAAATTTTGTGGAATAAAAACTAAAATGTATCGCTTTCGAAAAGCTAGCGGCAAGTGATAACACAAAATAATTTTCGAATTCGGTTTTGTCGGTGCAGTTTAGCGAAACCTTCGACTTGCTCTTATTTACTTTGTGAACTAATCATGAAAATGTCCACATAGAGCTGCCAATCTTCTCGTTATAAATAAAAATACATGCGCACGTGTCATTTGGTCAACAATTACTCATACTTCGACATGACGTGAAAAAAGTATGTGTGTAATTTATTTGGAAATATACCATAACAATAATTACGTCTTATCTGTCCCAAATGTCTGTAAACATAGAATAGTCATACATACGACTTTTCTGTGTCACATAATGATAATTACTACTTCTCCGTCTCATGTGTCTGTAAATATACCACTGGTGGTGATCAAAAAGACTTTTCACAAAACATCGTCACTAAAAAGATTAGTCAAATGTAAATCATGTCAAGGCTATGCAACTGATTATTTCAAAAGCAATGAAATTATACACAATTAAAATGCGATCGTTGATTAGTGCAAGAATATTGTGCTACGAAATCCAACGTAATTCAAGAAAATATTTAACAAGATTTAAAAAGATTGCCATCATAAACAACAAGTTCCATATGGCAAGTGGACAAGGAAGCCATTGGCTTATCGAGAGCCCAACAAATTTCTCATTTATGTGTAACCCGCCCTTATCAAATATATGTCAATTCTATTTTAAAACATATTCACACCACCAGCATTACCACAACCATCTGTGTAATAGCTGCAGTTTTTCATACTTGCAATGCTGACATCGACTGGAGGCCAACCACTTTTAACTCAGCGAGCAACAACGTAGTAATGTAAACATTATTCAGCACCACAATGTGATGTCTTAGAGGAGTCACAAACACGCCTTTTGCCCGTTAGGCATACTACGTCTACCATCGATTTACTTCAGATTGAAAACACGGCATCGAGGCATACATTGTGTATCATGCAAGATTTATTACAGGCGGCGCTGGTCAACAAGATAATATTTGTATTCGAAAAAGTTTCGGTGGAACACTGGATATATACATATATATATATATATATATATATATATATATATATATATATATATATATATATATATATATATATATATATATATATATATATATATATATATATATATATAATAATATATATATATATATATATATATATATATATATATATATATATACACATATATGCATTATATCAT
>BSQZ01000006.1:11094161-11106661 GCA_033239005.1 Lamellibrachia satsuma
TGCGACAAAAAACACTAGCTTTTCCTATGAGTTTCAGTAATGTTCTTTTCTTGTATATGGCTTGACTGTCGCTTTAATTATAACGGCTGCGCACATGTCACTTTTTCCTGTACTGTAGATCCAAGTACAAGGAAAAACATTTTTTTGTCACCTGATCTAATATATTTAGCTATCAGAATAAAGCAAGTATTATAAAAACGTTGTGTTTATTTTGTTTTGAATAAACTGCTATTGTTATATATCCAATTATATTACTAGAGCCTGTGACTGAACTTACGCCACTGTCTTCCCAACATTAAACTATAGTTGTTCTATTCACACGCGCGCGCGCACGCACGCATGCACGCACACACCCTCCCGTCTCCCTCAGGGAATATTCGGAAAATGTACTATTATGCTTTATCTTTTCAGAATGGCTGCTCACCGAGACAGAATGAGTATTAATAGGCTCACTTTGTTATTAGTGGGGCACATTTTCGTGCGTCGTATGCAGCAGCAAGACTGCCCTGATGATGCAACACAAAGCTATTACTGTCTCGACCTCCATTTCACATGTGTTTGAGAAGGTTGTCTTCGTTATCCTGGTTATTTCTACGTCTTCATACAATTTTGAAATTTCTTGGCCAGAATATACGTTGAATTCGATGCAAACATCTATGTGAAATGTATTGAGCGTTGTTCCATCATTTTGGTTTACCTTCCAGCATTCTGCTCCGTATAGTAGAACCGACATCACATTGCTCTTGTAGATTCTGAATTTCTTTTTCCTTCTGTATTGGCCTGATGCTCACACTTTCCTCAGTTTATAATAAGCTGCTCTCGCTTTCTTTAGGCGTGCACTCTGCTGTTGAACCTTTGTCTGCATCCACAACTGAGCCTAGATAAATGAACCTATCAACAGTTTCTACATCGTCTATGCCTATTACAATTGGTTGGTTATCATCAATCTTGTTCTTCATCACTTTCGTTTTGGCTGTATTTATGTGTAGTCCAGTTCTCTTTGCATGAACGTCTAGCTCGTTTGTTTTCTGTTGTAAGTTTCTTCTTGATGTTGATAACATATCTAAATCGTTTGCAAAATCTAGGTCCTCCTTCGTATCTAATCCCCATTGAATTCCTCGTTTCCTTCTAGTTATTTTCCACGTAATCCAGTCTATCACCAAACCAAAAACCCTGACATCACACATCCTTGCCTCACTCCCGACATCACCACAGGAAACCATTTTGACAATTTGCCTTCATGCTCAACCGCACATCTGTAGTTTGTGTAAGCCATTTTCACAAGATTGATACTTTTGGAATGAAGTTCATAGTGTTTCATAATTCTCCATAAACTCTCTCTGTGAATACTATCTAAAGCTTTCCTAAAAAACCCACATAGCTGATGAAGAGTGGGCTATCCTTTCCTCCTTCTGAACCCTGCTTGTTCTTTCCTCAATTTGTTATCGAGCGCATCTCTTATCCTGTCTATAATCACTCTACCAGGCACCTTGCTGGGAACTGACAACAGGGTTACACCTCTCCAGTTATTACAGCTTTTCAGGTCACCTTTTTTAGGTAATATAACGATGACTCCTTTCTGATGTGGCGACTTGCCACATAGCAAATATTGGCGGTCTTAAGCGCGTGTGCGCATGACGTAGGTACGTCGCGTGTACACGTGCACGGCACAAGCGCGTGCACGTAAACAAGAACGTTACGTTTTAAAATTCTTCTAACGGACATTCGACTGCCGTCCTTCTAACTGATAAGTAGTTATTAGTAAAACCTGTTCAATAAAGTTGTCATATTCACGAGTGGTGTTGCGCTACATTGGTGACCCTGACGTGATCGCAACCCACACACGACATCAATATGCGAACGACAACGTGGCAGCCGTTTCGTTGAAACTTCCAGTCTTTTGGAAAACCAGCCCGAATGTATGGTTTGCGCAGGTTGAAGCACAGTTTGGTATGCGCAACGTAACCATCGACCAAACGAAATACAACTATGTTGTCGCAGCTCTCGATGAAATCGCTGCCAATCGAATGGCACACGTCATCCTACACCCGCCAACAGAAGGGACGTATGAACATTTAAAAACCGCGTTACTGGCCTGCTACGATTTCACGGAAGAAGAAGCAGCGTCTAAGTTGGAAGACCTAGACGGTTTAGGTGATCGCTGACCATCCGACATGTTAGCACACATGCTAATGTTGAACGGCAATAACCAAGTGGATACGATTTTTCGAGAACGCTTCCTTATACAACTTCCTGACGACGTCCGTTTCACGTTGGCTGCGCTTCAATTGAAGGACGTTGATGCAATTGCCGCATCAGCAGACGCTGTGATGTTTGTCAGAGGACAATCACATTTGTGTGCTGTTGATTATCTATCCAGTATGACATTGAGTGCTAAGACAAAACGACGACAGCAAACCACTGCCCGAAACGACATCTGCTGGTACCACGCCAAGTTTGGATCACGTGCCAAGAAATGCAGAGCTCCCTGTTCATTTTTGGGAAACGAACGAACCAGTCACTAAACGCGGCAAGTGCAACTGGTTTACCGAGCCGCATCCTATACGTTTGGGACCGTTACGTTGGCCATCGCTTCCTTGTTGATTCGGGAGCAGAAGTCAGCGTTCTTCCCGCCACGTCACATGATCGACGGGAACGACAACGAGGTGAATCTCTCGTTGCTGCAAACGGCACGAAAATTACGACTTACGGCACGAAAACTATTCCACTCAACCTCGGTTTTCGGAAAATGCGTTGGACTTTTACACTCGCCGAAGTCGCACAGCCTATACTTGGCGACTTGCCACATAGCAAATATTGACGGTCTAAAGCGCGTGTGCGCATGACGTAGGTAAGTCGCGTGTACACGTGCACGGCACAAGCGCGTGCACGTAAACAAGAACGTTACGTTTTAAAAGACTTCTAACGGACATTCGACTGCCGTCCTTCTAATTGATAAGTAGTTATTAAAACCTGTTCAATAAAGTTGTCATATTCACGAGTGGTGTCGCGCTACACTGATATTCTTCAGGTATGTCTTCGTTCTTCTATATTAATTTAAGCACTTCCTCAAGCTTTCGTGCTACCATATTACTCTGTATTGTCAACATTCCAGCCTGTATGTTATCAACTCCTGGTAATTTACCTTTCTCAGCACTTTTATACGTTTTTCAATTTCTTCTATAGTAGGCGGATTAGTGTAAAATAATTCATTGTCCGGAACATCAAACAGGATCGTCAGGTGCCTATCAGTTCAGAACCTCAGATAAATGTTCTCTCCATCTCTCGATCTGGTCTGCTTCTGATTTTATTACTTCTCCATCTTTGTTCTTGACCGGTGTACTTTTTCTGGAGCTTTCATTGGTTATTTATTTTTGGTCAGTGTAAACAACGTTCTTTGTTAACCTCTGATTGCAGCATGCTCTGCTTGTTTTGCGAGATCGTCCATTTACGTCCTTTTGTCTGCACGGACACTGTTTTTAACTTCTTTGTCTTTGGCTATATACTTGTTCTTTAGTATTGTCTTTAGTCTTTCCGACTTGGTAGCATTGATTTTGTCCTTGATTGCTTTCCGCTCGCTTATTTTTTTCAGGCTTCTTCCTGTCATCCATCCTGGTTGTGCGTGCGTTCTGAATCCAAGGACTTCTTCCTGTCATCCATCCTGGTTGTGCGTGCGTTCTGAATCCAAGAACTTCTTCCTGTCATCCATCCTGGTTGTGCGTGCGTTCTGAATCCAAGGACTTCTTCCTGTCATCCATCCTGGTTGTGCGTGCGTTCTGAATCCAAGGACTTCTTCCTGTCATCCATCCTGGTTGTGCGTGTGTTTTGAATCCAAGAACTTCTTCCTGTCATCCATCCTGTTTTTGCGTGCGTTCTGAATCCAAGAACTTCTTCCTGTCATCCATCCTGGTTGTGCGTGTGTTCTGAATCCAAGAACTTCTTCCTGTCATCCATCCTGGTTGTTCGTGCCTTCTGAATCCAAGAACTTCTTCTTGTCATCCATCCTGGTTGTTCGTGCGTTCTGATTCCAAGAACTTCTTCCTGTCATCCATCCTGGTTGTTCGTGCGTTCTGAATCCAAGAACTTCTTCCTGTCATCCATCCTGGTTGTGCGTGTGTTCTGAATCCAAGAACTTCTTCCTGTCTTCCATCCTGGTTGTGCGTGTGTTTTGAATCCAAGAACTTCTTCCTGTCATCCATCCTGGTTGTGCGTGCGTTCTGAATCCAAGAACTTCTTCCTGTCATCCATCCTGGTTGTGCGTGCCTTCTGAACCCAAGAACTTCTTCCTGTCATCCATCCTGGTTGTGCGTGCGTTCTGAATCCAAGAACTTCTTCCTGTCTTCCATCCTGGTTGTTCGTGCCTTCTGAATCCAAGAACTTCTTCCTGTCATCCATCCTGGTTGTGCGTGCGTTCTGAATCCAAGAACTTCTTCCTGTCATCCATCCTGGTTGTTCGTGCGTTCTGAATCCAAGAACTTCTTCCTGTCATCCATCCTGGTTGTGCGTGCGTTCTGAATCCAAGAACTTCTTCCTGTAATCCATCCTGGTTGTTCGTGCGTTCTGAATCCAAGAACTTCTTCCTGTCATCCATCCTGGTTGTGCGTGCGTTCTGAATCCAAGAACTTCTTCCTGTCATCCATCCTGGTTGTGCGTGCGTTCTGTATCCAAGGACTTCTTCCTGTCATCCATCCTGGTTGTTCGTGCGTTCTGAATCCAAGAACTTCTTCCTGTCATCCATCCTGGTTGTGCGTGTGTTCTGAATCCAATAACTTCTTCCTGTCATCCATCCTGGTTGTTCGTGCGTTCTGAATCCAAGAACTTCTTCCTGTCATCCATCCTGGTTGTGCGTGCGTTCTGAATCCAAGAACTTCTTCGCTACCACCACAAATAGCTTCTTTCACCCCTGACCAACAAACCTTTACTCTCTCAGTTTGTTCCAAAACCTGGAAACTATAACTCAGTGCAATCCTGAATTTTTGAGCAGTTTCATACAGTCGAAGCTTATCAACATCATATCTCTTTCTACCGCTCTTCTCCACCGATTGTCTACACAGCTTAAGTTGGATATTAGCTACAACAAGTTCGTGATCACTGGTCACTGCCTACATCTGCTCCTCTCATTACTTTTAAATATTTCAATGATCTTCTGAATCGTCTATCAATTGTGATGTGACCAATTTGGTTCTTGGTAATTTTAGATACCCTTGTGCGGAAATATACTGCCACCGATTACAAGATTCTGTGTTTGACAAAACTCTGCGAATAAGAATCCATTTTCATTCATCTCTCCGCATCCGTTTGTTCCCATCACATTTTCAAAGCCTTATTGTCCGCTCCTATTGTTGTCTTCATGTCTATTAGGACCACAAGCATGGCATGTTTCGGTACTGGTGTTGTTATACCGTGCAACACTTCATAGACGTGTTCCTTGTCCACATCGCTTGCATCGTTTGTTGGCGTGTGACATTGTACTACAGTCATCTTTATGTGTTTTTAATATAATCTAGCTGTAATAATTCGTTCGTTCACTGGATGACATTCGAGAAGTGTATTACCTTTCTTCTTCGATATTATTATCCCAACACCAAACTCGTGACTGCTCTCTGCTCCAGAATACAACACTGTCTCCTATGCTTCAATTCTGACTTTTCCTGTTCCTGTCCACCTACTACTCTCGCTGATTCCCAGTACGTATCTGCCATAGTCGTTCATTTCATCTACAATTTTTTTTTACCAACTACGTTCATCGTCCTCACATTACATCACGCAACCTTGATCTGTTTTCGTGGATGTACTAACGGCTCTATCTTGATGTTAGCTTCCTTACGGCTTTGGCGATCACCATTCATGCTATCCTCTGTCGAAGAACAAGCGCCAATATCACCCATCAGAAAGGTTAGAGTTCTTGTACATGTTTCTGTAACATATGTTGTTTTTTACGGGAGCAGATTGTTAGCCTGCCGCCCATCCCCCAAACTGGAGGATCAGGGATCCTTCTTAGTCTGGAAAATCACCGTCGACCAGTCAGGCATGGTTAAACCTACTAGGAACACACGTATTCTAGCCGGCATAGCTCTAACTGAAGCATACAAGCTACTTCACCGCGACAAGGTTGTAATCCTCGGAGTATAACTGGATTAATTGCATTAAACATTTATCCACGACTTAAAGCTACAGATGTTGTAGTTCAGTAACTTATTAATGATATTTGTTCAGATGCATGTTGGTTCGCTCTGTAATTCATTCGTGCTCTTTTTCAAATTATTTGTGTTGTTGGTTCGCTAATAATTTTTTGTTGCTTGTTCTTTTCACGAGTTGTTTTCCTTCCCGTTCATTTAGCCAATAGTCAGTGTAATTGTAACGGGTTACTTTGTAACTTAAATTGGTGTTGGGTGTAAAAAAGTGAGAATTTTGTGTGCGTGTGTGTTTTTTTGTGCGTGTGTGTGTGTATGTGTGTGTGTGTACTTGATGACCTTTCATTTTAAGATGCGGATCGTTTAAAAACATGTTTAAGTGCTTCTGACACATTACTGGCAATAATGTTATTACCACAAGTAGCAATGCACACACGCACGCACGCACGCACGCACGCACACACACACACACACACACAAACACACACAGAGTGAGAGAGAGAGAGAGGAGAGAGATAGAGAGAGAGAGAGAGAGGAGAGAGAGAGAGAGAGAGAGAGAGAGAGAGAGAGAGAGAGAGAGAGAGAGAGAGAGAGAGAGAGAGACAGAGAGATGTGAGGCAAAGTACATACATGGTGAATAGTGAGCGTGTGAGGTATCGAGTAAGTGAGTGAGTGAGTGAGTGAGTGAGTGAGTGATTGATTGAGTGAGTGAGTGAGTTAGCGAGTGACTGACTGACTGATTGAGTGAGTGAGTGAGGGAGCGAGTAAGTGAGTGAGTGAGTGGGTGAATGAGTGAGTGAGTGAGTGAGTGAGTGAGTGAGTGAGAAAGAGAGAGATAGAGTGAGTGAGAGGGTGGGTGGGCGAGTGAGTAAATCATTCATCCGCTTTTAGGTGTTCCATGTGTTGAATACCTCTTCGCTTAGCGGTCACTGACTGGCAAATTTGTTAGTGGTGGTAATAGATTAACCCCTTTTACGACCAATGCGTCCCATATAACATACGCCCCAGTTAATTCCGACATTCATGTCGTAACATTTAAAATCACCACTTGATTGATAATTATTGCCAGCAGAGGCGGAGAAACAGCGAGGCCGCAGGTAAAGGTCAGACCACGAGTGAGATGGATGGGAAGATTGCGTTAACATTAATGTGAGAAAGGTAGGCGATGATGAAAAGTGCGTGGAAAAGGCTGCCGATAGGGAGCTGTGGAAAAGGACAACAACGAGTAGTGCAGCAGTACATTAATTAGTAGGTTTGATCCTCTATAAAGGGTTCAACTAGGTAGAACAACATTCCCATTCTGAAGTTCAGCAGGATTAGACACACCATCAGGAAAAAACCAGGGACTTGCTAGTAGCATGTGACCAAGAAAGGTTTAGTGAAAGGATCGGTGAACGTTTTACTGTATGAAATTCAAAGCAATGACGCGTTAACTATCTAGTCTTACGAGCGCTCTTGAAGTCGTATCCTTTAACCTTTCTAGTCTTACGAGCGTTTCCAAAGTCGTATATCCGTTATCTTTTCTAGTCTCCTTGGAGCTATTTGCGGGTTGTTTCTTCACCCATGTCTTAAAAATAATGGCCTCCTTTAGTACGTACGATTTATCGCAACAAAAGGCAGGTATCTACATTCGATTAAAGCTCGTTCGAAACAACTCGACGGGACCAGCTAAATGCGTCTATTTGATATGCGTTCAACCGTGACGGTGCATAGAGTGTAGGCAAATATGATGCATTTCAGTCCACTCGTACTTACCACGAACACTAGGTGGCCACTCACAAAATCTATTCACTAGTCGCCAACTCAGATTCAACGATTTAACTTATCAACCGTTAAGTTAACTCCAACATAACCGCGAGTCGTGAACTATACGAACTCAATGGAACGCAGCATATGTCACATTGCCATATGTCCAATTATTTTGCGCAATACCATTTCGTCAATCGGAAAACACTCTTTGTGGACAAGGATTTGTAAATAAATTAAACATAGTTAATGTATTTTCACGTGACATGGAACGCGTTACAATACGCTGCAATATGGTGCGGTACTGTATATTGTAACTGTCGCATACATCTTGTTCAATGGATATTACATGATATACTTAACATTCATTTCCGATAGAAACTGCGCCGATGTTCTGATGACTTCCATTCCAATTGACACGAGGTAATTATATATAGTTGAGTATTTGTTGAACTGTGGCTATCGAAGGTTTTTATCTTTTTGGGGGGACATCAATGCGACTGTGTTAATGTATAAACTCCTTCGCAAAGACTTTTCCGTAAAATTGTGCAATTAGCACTTTGGTTGCCTACACAACGTCAGCCAGTCTAAATGTGCTCCTTGGCGCAGTCAAGTTCTAAGTCGCGGTAGTTGTGGTTAAATGCGCCGCAAAACACGCGGTGTATACTGTGATGAATACGTCGTAAAGTGCTCCGTGACATTTCATAATTCAACAGGTTGGCAGGTGATATTTCAGGACATTTCAGAATTTAGTATGACCCGGCCAGTTTGCATATTCACTGTAAATGACTTAGTTTTCTCATATGGTCTATATGTGTGAATAATAAAATAAAGATACTAAAACGAGAGAGAGAGAGAGAGAGAGAGAGAGAGAGAGAGAGAGAGAGAGAGAGAGAGAGAGAGAGAGAGAGAGAGAGAGAGAGAGAGAGAGAGAGAGAGAGAGAGAGAGAGAGAGAGAGAGAGAGAGAGAGAGAGAGAGAGAGAGAGCAAGTGTTAATGTAATGAGTATGAAATGCTAGTCACAACTGCCTACATAAAGATTTTCAAACCTGTCCATAGCGAACATTACTGGGACTGTGCGCTGTGACATTTACGAGCAGGCGCCCGCATTGGAGAAATTATTCTGACGCTCGTTATGTGGTGCCATTGTATTATGTGTGTCTAAGTTAACTGCCGTGAACTCATAATAAGAGCTCGAGAAGTCCAGCGGGGCGCCGAAGTTATACGCGAGAAAGGTTAGTTTGGTTGCAGGTGTTACACAGGAGATATCCAACGACGACGAGCAAGAGCGTTTTTAGAACGTTGGGTCTGGCGCGCGCGTTCTGCACCACTGCCTCGTGACCGATGTCTGGGGCTTGCGGGTGAACTTGGTTTCGTAGAGGTATAAACATCCTGCTGTATCACGTAATAAACAAAGTAATCGGAGGGAGGTGTTGCGCAATGAATAAAGCAGCACCGAATACCTTCTTCCACGATGGAATAGTGAATATCGCCACGTAGTGACAGCGGCCATTAATAACACCGGAAGTTGGCACCATGAAACACAACATCAGTATCGGCCCTGACAACCAGGCGGTGGTTGCCAACAGGAGAACATTTATCTTCGAGAAAGAACTGTGGTGACGCAACAGTCGCACAATTCTCATACACCTTTCAAGGGACAAAACCATCAGCTTTTAGGATGTCGATGCCATTAAGTTTTCTTTAGAAATGTTCAACGTTTTCGTTATCAATATTAACAACGACGTCACCATATGAATAGTGCTCTGATTTAAGATCAAGATGTTTGTAAACGTTTTGCGCATTGCGAGTCCTGTGAAGTTAATGTAGACTTAATAATAACCTCACAACTCCAGGCAGTGCTTGCCTTGCTCGAGGATTCCTGGTTATTATGGATGTGTATAACGGATATTCAAGAAGAACCGAATTTATCCCACGTAAACATATATGTGTCATTGTACGGGACAGGGTAAAATAACAAAATCACTAAGATTACTGAATATTCCTCAGGATAATTTTCAAATCAGAGAACTTCCATTTTGCATATGACATGTCATTCATTTGGTCTTTTCATATATTTCCATCTCGATTGCGTTGTTGATATATATATATATATATATATATATATATATATATATATATATATATATATATATATATATATTCTGTCCAGCAACATTAAAGAAATCCAGTGCGCCTATGTCAAAAAACTCCTCCGTCATCATGATGATGTTAATTATTGGCGATGAAGTGTTGTGTGAATTGGTATTTGTGGCGTTATCTATTGATATTTGGTTGTTGTATTCATTCATGATTTCGTAACCATTGTCTTGTATTTCAAATATTGTATGTTCACGTAGAACGATATATTATTATTATTATTTATAGTATCTTGACTTTGGTCAATACGTCAGGAATTCCTCAGGTCTTAGTGCAATTCATGGATCAACGCAATTATTTTTTTTAACAATCGTCATGTATTATAACTGCATTCTTATGTCGAAGGCTTGACCTTAATCTCTCTCTATATATATATATATATCTCTCTCCCTCTCTCTCTCTCTCTCTCTCTCTCTCTCCCTCCCCCTCTCTCTCTCACACACTCTCTCTCAAACTCTCTCTCTCACACACTCTCTCTTTCTATCTCTCTCTCCCTCCCCCTCTCTCTCGCCATCTCGAAATTCTTAGTTTCAAGCCTGCTTGCTAGATGGGAGGGGTTAGCAATTTCTCGCAAAGGGACGTCTTTCCACACCTTTCCCCATCAATAGCATATCACGCAGTAGGTACATGCGAAACGTTCTCACATTCCGGTAACGAGTCGTACTTTTATAAGGCTTCAATTCAATCCGAAACTCGAGACATTGACAAAGACTCGAACTAATTAATTTATTGTATGTGTGTGTGTGTGTGTGTGTGTGTGTGTGTGTGTGTGTGTGTGTGTTTGTGCGTGTGTGCGTGCGTGCGTTCTTGCGTGTGTTATTAAGATTTAAGATATGATCGAAATTTAGTTGATAACCCAAATATGAGTGACACACTACCTGTTGTATATATTATCTTTAAAACATTCTTCAGAAGTGCTCCATGGGAAAGTATTATTGTTACACGTTTATCAATTACCAGTTTTTATATACAACAGTACATACACTTCCAAATCACATTCTCGGAGCAGGGTCTCATATTATGGATTTATTAATGTTCGGCACAGTGTTGTCTAGTATAGTATGAAGAAGAACGTGACAACTGTCAAGTAACAGTACTATGATTCATTTCCAACATATATTTGTTATTATCATTATTCTTTAGGTTGTTGAAACAAATTTGGTACCGGACGTAATTGTAGAGGGGTACACCCGTCTGCAGCTTAGTGATTTTTTGGCAGGGCAGGGGTTTACTTCAGTCATGTTTGCCATTAGTAGCATATTTCGCAGAATAAGTAACCTCCTTTGTGAATTTTAATAAAATGACATACCTTGATTTTCATGAAGAAACAAATCTCAATTGTATAGGTTCAGCCTAATGTGTAACTGTGCTGATCACCTGAGAGATTTAATGCAGCAGTACATAAAGCATTGACATTAATCCCATAAATTCTGGGGCTCAACAAATGCATACATAACACACCATCCACATTTCGCATGCCTGCGTCTTGTGTCATTGAATTTAATATCCCTACTTAATCTGACTGCCTGGTCTTAATGCTATCAAAAACTGGTGTGGAGCCTGAGCTAGTTTCTGTACATATCAGTCATAACTGAAAACATGTATGAGTGAGAAAATGGCAGTCCATTTATTTAATACAGTAATCATAGGCATGGAATGCCGAAGAGCCCCTACATAGGAGTGACAATCACATTTGGTTACAAGTGTCAGAGTAGGGCGTAATTACCAAGTTGATTAGCGATACACATACATGTACAAACATAAAGGCTGGGGTACTCGATCCCCCACCTCCCACGGTACGAGGGAGACCACCCCAGCCCAGACTTTATATGATGGAGGATGTATCACATAACTGTTATATCATGCTTCTGTAGGACTGTTACAATGATAACCCAGGAGAGATGCATTTTCATATGGTGCACATCACTCACAAACTATTATTAATTATTCGGTTATTATACCGGTCAAAATTCAACAAGAAAAGTGCAAAGGTGGTCCGGCTCTATATACTTTTACATGAGGCTATTCACACTTTTGCTAGTTACACGATCTAACAATCAAAGTCAAATGTGTCGTTTGAGGAGGAAGTGCCCATTAAACATATACCTACGGGATTAACTTATTTGCGAGCAATGAAACCTATGATACGGAGATAGGGGAATCACGAACCTTCACTTGCTGCATCAAACGAGCTGCGGCAACACTTGAAACTAGACCAGCGTCTCACTACGCATTCGACACCACAGGAAACATCAATTACATGTTTAGCACAGTAAAAAAGTGGTTATGTTTCTGTGGCGGATGGTTGGAATATCAATGTACTATTAATTGAATCTTACCATTCCTGCTACCAGGCGAGTGGTACCGTCCACCGCACGCACCTGTTCACCGCTGGATGGCGAGGCGCTGTCATTCCGGTTTTGAAAGTCATCGAAGTGAGTTGATATTTACAGACTTTAT
>BSQZ01000006.1:11109161-11121661 GCA_033239005.1 Lamellibrachia satsuma
TTTAACCCTTTATTGCATGAATAATATTTGATCTAGGCATTTTTTTATTGTGTATATATATTCAAACAACACGGAAAAACATATTATTGAAAAACCCCTAATTTGGGGATCAAATTACCAAAACAATTAGGTTTGTGACTATCAGGTTGCATTGTGCAACTAAGCACAATCCGATCAGTGCAGTAGTGCCACAATCAACACAAGATAGATTGTCTGTAAGTAGATGTAAATATTGTTTGTAACTAGATATGACATATTTATTAATAACTATATATGTAGTATATAGATGATGATATATAAGTAGATGATGTACTTAGCGATTTACAGAAACATGGTATATTACTGCAGAAGCAAGAAAGGCAGACAAAATATGCAGATGCTGTCCAGTTAAACAGCGATAATAATAATTTAACTGTCAGGGCCAGTCTACCTATGGCATGTCCTGTCCAACATGCCACAGAGGCAGTACGGCCTCCTAGAAGTACTAATCGGGCTACCAGTACAACAAATGCAATGACCACTCAGAAAGTGGCATACCCCGTACAACAGGCCCCGACTAAACCTTAGTCCTGTGATGGGAACAATGGACAGAAATGGACAGTGGTAGAAAAGAAAAAAAGAGAAACATGGTGTTTGGCACTGGTTGTGGCAGTGATCGTGTACAGGGGGCACCACCTCCTAGTAGATATCTAGTAATAGAAAGGGTGTCAAAGGTAACAAAATAGACTGATCTCAAAGATCACATTACACCTAATGGTGTGTGTGTGTGTGTGTGTGTGTGTGTGTTCGCTCATTGTCTCTTATGTCACATATGGATGCGAAGCATCAGACATTTAAACTAGAAATATCTAAACATGATCTCATGAAGGTTTATAATCCTGACTTTTGGCCATGTGGCATCAACATTATAATATACTTCCCGCCCAAGGGAGGTGACAAACGAACTGGCAATACACTGAGCAATGATGAAACTGGTGTGAATTCAAGTCAACATGAAACACAAACATGATGGACAATAAAAATAAACTCAAGTTTGGCTCTAAGCATTTTGGTGTTGACAAGTATGTTATTATACAAACCTTGCTGATGGCGTGTGATTTTGTGTTGATACAAGAACATTGTATGCATAAAACACAATTTTTACAAAGATTGAACTCATTTAGTCCAAACAGTGTATGCGTTGTATCCAGCTCAATGGACGAGAGTGTGCCATTAATAGGTAGACCCTATGGGGGCTGTTCAATCATTTGGTCATCCAATATTAGCTGTAAAGTGGATACAATAGAGTGTATATCTAAGATACTTTGTGCTGTGAAAGTGACAGTTGATGGTATCGAATTTGTACTGTTTAACATGTATATGCCATGTGACAAGGGTTATGCAAATCACGATATGTTTGAACATATAGACGTTCTTAATGAAGTGAGTGATATTTGTAACAAAACTGCATCACAACATTTTGTATTGGGTGGTGATTTAACACAGAATTAACAAGGGATACTCCCCAGACAAGAGCTCTCCATTCATTTGTTAATAATAAACAAATGTTTTTTATGTATTGATGCCGAATGTTCTAATATATCATATACAAACTGCTGAAAGAGCAATGGCTGGAAGTCAACAATATACCACTTTATGGTAACACAGAACTTGCGTGAATCAATTATCAAATATGAATCAGTGTTTATGAACAGTAATTGTTCTGATCATGTTCCAATATGTCTTGATGCAAATGCAAATAGATGTGTCATATCATGCATCATTTGAACGTAAATGTAAAGCGAAAGTAGCTTGACATAAATGTACATAGGTCCACATTGAGAATTACAAACATGAGCTTGATAAGTTGCTATCATGTATTGATTTTAATCATTATGCTGTTAGTTGTATTGATTACCAATGTAAAATGCACAAAGGTTTGTTCTCTGAATTGTATAATACTATTGTAAATAGTTGCATTGTTGCCTCAGATATGTGTGTGCCAAAGACGGGTGCCAAAGAATGGGAGCAGCAAGGTGATACCTGGTTGGAACGAACATGTACAGGCTCAACACGATACTTCCTTGTTCTGGCATGATATTTGGGTGCAGTGTGGTAGGCCATATAATGGTGAAATCGCCGATATCATGAGGCGTACTCGATCCAGGTATCACTACGCTGTGAGATATGTAGTAAAGGAAGAAACAAGGATAAAAAGCAATATAATGGCTGAAGCTATTAGTGAAGGTAATGATCGTAACTTATGGAAAGAGGTGCATAATTTAAAACAATCTTGTAATTTTGTGCCTAATGTTATTGATGGTCATATAGGAACAAAAGATATTGCTGACTTATTTTCCTCAAAGTTTGAACAATTATACAATTCTGTTGGATTTGATGAAGATCACATGCACTTATTAAAAAGTAGAGTTGACAATATTGTTATTAATATGTGCATGCATGAAAATGATACTGATGATGGTCACAACTGCCATCAGCAGCATTGTATTGATATTGATGATCTCAAGATATGTGTAAATTGCATGCAACATTGTAAAAAAGAAGAAAATGGCATATTTTCTAACCATATTATACATGGTACTGAAAAACTGTTTAAAGCATTAACCTTGCTCTACAATGGCATGCTTATTCATGGTGTATCAGCAAGTGATTTACTGATAGGTACTATGGTGCCACTTCATAAAGACAAAAGAAAGGCGCATCATAGCTCTGATAACTATATAGCGTTGACCTTAGGCAGCATCATTGGTAATCTTTATGATGTCATTATTATCAAACAAGAAACTGGAGTTTTTGACCCCTCAGATTTACAATTTGGGTTTAAAGGTGGCTTATGTACAACAAAGTGTACTTTTATGGTAAAATAAACTATTTCATATTATGTAAATAATGGTAGTACTGTACATTTAACAAGATTTGTCATCCAAGCCAAAGGCCCAGATGGCAAGTGGACAAGGAAGCCATTAGCTTATCGAGAGTCCATCAGTGTTCATCTACGTGTAACCCTCCATCCTGAGATATGTGTCCAACTTGTTTTTAAACATATTCAAGTTGCTAGCTGTTATACAATCTGTAGATAATTTGTTCCATTCATTTACTGTCCTCTGTGAGAATGAGTACTTCCTAATATCCAATCTACACTGATCCTTTACTAACTTTACCTCATGTCCTTTAGTTCTGCTATCTTTCTTGATAGAGAAAAACATATTTCTGTCAATACTTTCATACCCATTCAATATCTTGAAAACTTCAATTTGATATCCTCTTAACCTCCTTATCTCTAGAGTTGTTACACCACATTCTGTCAGGCGTTCTTATAACTAAGGTCTCTCAGTTCTGGAATAAGTTTAGTTGCTATCCTCTGTATGCGTTCAAGCATATCTATATCCTTCTTACGATATGGTATCCACGCTTGTATACAGTATTCTAAATGAGGTCTAACTATTGCTTTATACAGAGGTATAATTAGCTTTATATCCTTGTAAATAATGTTTCTCCTAATCAACCCAAGAATTTGATTACCCTTTGAAGCTGCAATACCACACTGCTCTGAAATTGTCAACTCTTGTCAACTCTTCTGCATGGAGGCACTTAACAGGCACTATCAGAATTATGCATTTTATTAATATTTAAGTTAGAAGATAATTCTGAGAAACAGTAGACATGCATGAGTGATCTCATCGCATCAATGCATCATATATGTGATCTCCGTCGAATTCAGTGTCACATATCTATATCTACTGCTAAATCAATATCGATGGCATTAATTAGTAGCTGCCTTGACTAGTGTAATTCACTACTAAATAACATTGCTAAAAGAGACTTGGCTAAACTCCAAGTACAAAATTGTCTGGCACATGTGGTACTCAGGGTGCCTCGGTTTTCACCATCACTACCACTACTTAAACAGTTACACTGGCTTCATGTTACTTATCAAATTAATTTTAAGCTGTCCACTCTTACATATCGTGCTCTATCTACACAACAACCACCCTACTTGGCTAGTCTCCTGCATCTTTCAAATATCCCTAGGCAGCTCAGATCATCAATTTTTACAACTTGTTGCGGCACAGCAGCAAGGGGAGCCCAATACAGAGGGAACTGAAGGCTGCTGGGTTGACAAGGGGCACAGCAGCAAGTGGAGCCCAAGACAGAGGGAACTGAAGGCTTCTGGATTGACATGGAGCACAGCAGCAAGGGGAGCCCAAGACAGAGGGAACTGAAGGCTTCTGGGTTGACATGGGGCACAGCAGCAAGGGGAGCCCAAGACAGAGGGAACTGAAGGCTGCTGGGTTGACATGGGGCACAGCAGCAAGGGGAACCCAAGACAGAGGGAACTGATAAGTAAAGTAAGTAATTGTGCCTAAAACAAAACTTAAGTTGGGCAAACATGTTTTTTCTGTCGCTGTGCCTAGGGTCTGGAATGACACCATCACACTGAAAACATCTGAAACAAGTTATCTTCCAAAAAAACTCAAGACCTATTTATTCCAAATTGCATTTCCACCATAAATAATTGGTAATCGCTCGTTCCATTAATGACTTTTGTGCGTCCATGTTCATGATTATGCTTTATGATTATGTTTTGTTGTGCCTCTGAGCTCAGGTTCCTGAGGACATAGGCGCCATAGAGGTTAATTATTATTATTATTAATATCATGAGAGAGGACATACTGTGTGGTCTACTGTGATGTTCTCCGTCGAAGCAGTAGAACTGCTTGCTCCAGCACAGTCCTGCATATGCTTGTCTCGCCACCTCCACTTCGGATGGCCTCCATGTCGATGGCAGCAGCTGGAAGGGCAGTGAGAGTGGGCAGAGACATTACAATTTCTACTGTAACATTTAGAGTTAATAATAAGTTGTTGCTAGATAAACTTCAACAATTCTTTTTTCCTACTAAATATGATTCGATACATGCGACACGCCAAAGTAAAAACTTGTAATTAAAAATATCTTAATGAGACTAATTTTGTTTTCTAATGATATATTTCTATGTTTACTACTATTGTTTGCTACTAATGTTTGCTACTAATGTTTGCTACTAATATATAATATACTTGTACAGTGTGCAGGAGGAAAGTATTTAATAAGTATTGTACTTCAACTTCCCCCATTTCCATTTGAAAAAGCTTTGTTATTGTATATTGTGCATTGTACCTTACTTTGTTTGTGTTCATCATTTGGAAATAAAAGAATTGATTAATTGATTGATTAATTGACATATACTGCACAAGAGTGTCACGGATGAACTGGTGATGAGAACAAATAAGATGGTGTGACATAAGAACTGGTAACGTAAGAATGGATCAAAAAGTGAAGGTGACATTGGAACTGGTGACATAAGAATGGAAAACAAGTGAGGCTAACACTGGAACTGGATGTAAAATGGATAAAGAAGTCAGTGTGACATAAGACCTGGTAACAATGGATATCCAAGTGAGGGTGACATTAGAACTGGTCACATAAGAATGGATAAACAAGTGAGGGTTACACTGGAACTAGCTGTAAGAATGGATAAACAATTGAGGGTGACATTGAAACTGGTGATGTAAGAATGGATAAACAAGTGAGGGTGACATTGAAACTGGTGACGTAAGAACGGATAAAAAAATGAGGGTGACATTGGAAGTGGTGACGTAAGAATGTATAAAAAAGTGAGGGTGACATGGGAACTAATACAATAATATAAAAATAGGTCAGTGCAGAGGAGCACCCACCCCTGAGTAGAATCTGTCTGTGTCCGAGATACGTTCACTGATGTCGTTGTCGAACTGTTTACCAAACAACAGGGGTCTTGGGGACAGTGGGCTTGTGGTGGATAGACGACACCGCACCATGGTTGTGTCTCCTGCTTTCACCACCAGGTGGTACAGTGCTGCTGCCTTTGTGCCACAAAGTTCAGAGTTCACACTGTGTTGTTCGCCTGAAATAAAAAAGTTGCTTGGTGACGTGTGCACGTGCATGCGCACACAACATGAATCAGTCACCAAACATGCACCAGGCGTCCTGTGAGGTTAACCATAGATCTGAGGCAAACAATAAAGTGTGCTTCATATTTATTTTAAGAGAGTTCCACGAGGAGTGACACAGCACAAAGCTTTCTGATGTTTGAAAACGAAATGACATCAACCAATATATACATAAATTCTCAAATACACCTAATTACATTGGATAAGGCTACTCAGCCTTTCATCGACACATGACTGACTGATTTGCTTAAATAATAATATTTAGTTAACATAAGGGCAGATTACACATAGATGGATAATTGTTAGACTTTCGATAAACCAATGTTTTATTACTTGATGCTTCTAAAGCATTAGACAGAGTAAACTATTGTATGTAGTTTAAAACATAATTGATAAGGGTATGTGCCCATTAGTTGTAAGACTTTTCCTTTACATGTACACACACCAGAAACTACAAGTTAGATGGAATGACGTAATGTCAAACCAATTCAGTGTGAAGAATGGGGTTCGCCAAGAAGATGTTATGTCTCCACTTCTATTTGGAGTGTACATGGATGGGCTGTTGGATGAATTAAAACACCTTGGTATTGGTTGTTATATTGGGCAACATTTCTGTGGAGCTGCAGGTTATGCAGATGGCATTATATTACTATGTCCTACTAGTTCTGGGTTGCGAACAATGATTGAGGTTTGTGAGAAATATGCCAAACTACATGATGTGTTGTTTAATGGGTCAAAACGCAAATTATTGGTGTACAACAAGAAGGATCCTGATCCGCATTGTGAAATAAATGGTACAGATGTTTCTACATGTGAGAAAACTATACATCTTGGAAATGTACTTATCACAACCGATAAGTATGAAGTGGTGTTTGATGGTATCAAGACATTTAACTGTAATGTAAATAGATGTATGTTCGAGTTTGGTTCACTTCAAACTGTTGTCAAAAACAAATTGTTTCATCAGTATTGTTGTGCACTGTACGGATCTCAACTGTGGCCACTGTGGCATGACAGTGTTAACAATATGTGCATACAGTGGCGTAATGCATTGCGTAAGGTATTGGAGCTACCATATGATTCCTACAGAGATGTAGTACCATTAATTGCTGAATGTGTACTTTTAGATGTGGCTTTGGTCTTTAGGTTGATAAAGTTTTACAGAATAGTAGCCTTGTCAGATAACATGGTTGTTAATTATATTGCAAATACAATGACATTTGCTTATATGTCAACTATGGGCCAGAATGTAAGAAACATTATGTCCAAATATAATATGACCAACAATGAACTGTTGTATATGCCTATGAGTGCTATTAAGCATAAATGTAAAGAAATGTGGAATATCAATGCCAATGCTACATACTATGACAATGCAAACATGATTTGTGAATTGGTTGAAATGAAAGATTGTAACAATGACGATGTCTTAAAAAAGGAAGAATGTAATGCTGTGATTTCATATCTCAGCACAATATAATTTGTTTTCTAGCTGCTATTTCTAACTTACAATTTGTTTAATATGTACATGATTGTGGATCTTAAGTACGAATAAAGATGATAAATATAATATATATTGCAGAAGCGGCATTTGTGCAGGGCGGCGAATCCAACTGGCTTCGGCGTCACGGCAGTACAGCAACCATGCTTGTACAAGCATCAGGGCCAAGAAATAGAAGAGGAGGCGATGATACCACTTCTTGGAACGGAAAGGGATGAGGTACAGCGCTAGAAGCGAGTCCAACAAATGAACGCCACCCATAAACTGGTTGTAGGCGATTGCAACCGATGGGCATTCCACCTGGATGTGCCGAGCCAGTTTCCGGTCAAACAGCTGCACATTCGTGATGGGTTCGATACCGGCATACGAGCTCAAAAGAGTCACCCCACGATTGTCAAACCACTTCACACCACGCAGTTCAACTCCATGTACCGTTGCTGTTTGCAGTATCATTGTGTCACAAACCTTCTTTATCATTGTTTTGTCAGCCAGCAATGTGCACCCTGTGAGGCGTTTTGCACGCAGTCTGCCGACACATGCAATCCCCTGTTTCCATAGGGTCGTTGAATAAATTATTATTTCAATTTATTTTATGTCATGTATTTATTTATAGTATTTCTGAAATGTCTCAAATTCATCAGTTGACGCACTGGAACGGTATCATATGTCGAACTACAGAGCGTTAACTTCGATTATCCTAGATCTTGCGTAGTGGAGCTACCGTTTGTCGCACACATCATATCCTGGAATCAGAGTGTCGTTTCCTTTGTGACGGAAATTATATAACCATTAAGGGCCATTACTCCTTCAATAAACACAGTAGACGGTTTATATCAGGTCGTAAATACGCGTCTTGATTTGGAATTTTTGGAGTAGGGTTCCCAAAAAATGCTTAATCAAGGTGAATGCATTATGCTTAAGGAACCCTAATATATATATATATATATATATATATATATATATATATATATATATATATATATATATATATATATATATATATATATATATATATATATATATATATATATAGTTAATTTTTAAATCAGAACATTTTCATTGTATATATCCATATATTTATCCATATATATATATATGTATATATATATATATATATATATATATATATATATATATATATATATATATATATATATATATATATATATATATATATATATATATATATATATATATAGTTCGCTTTCAAATCAGAACATTTTCATTGTACATATGCATATATTTATTTATATATAACTATATATATATATATATATATATACATATATATATATATACATATATATATATATATATATATATATATATATATATATATATATATATATATATATATATATATATATATATATATATATATATATATATATATATATATATATATATATATATATATATATATATATAAGAATAAGTGATTCTGTTATTTTATCCTTTTATGTACAATATCCCATATATGTTTCTGTGGGAAACAACCGTGACGTCTTATGTCTTGAGGTGGTTATTTGCGTCCTGTCACACCGACTTGAATAATTTAATTTTGTTTTTAACTTAATTGCTTATTGGTATGATGAACAGAAGTTCTCATTGCAAACACCAAATGAAAAACATCCGGAATGTGCACAGCATCATAACGTGTCGTGTGTTCGAAAGCATCATGATGATGACGGAGTTTTTTTGACATAGGCGCAGTGGATTTCTTGAATGTTGCTAGACATAATGTTTATTTATAACTCGAATAGCGGAGCGTTAACTTCGATTAACTTCGATATGGATTGTGTCGCACACACCATATCCTGGAATCAGGGTGCGTTTCCGTTGTAAGGGATATTATATAGCCGTTAAGGACCATCACTCCCTCAATAAACATAGTAGACGGTTTAGATCAGGTCGTATGTTTGTGCCTTGATTAGGAATTTTTGGGGAACCCTTCTTATAAAAAAGTAGAGTTCCAAAAATTCCTAATCAATACGTATACATTATTTTGAGGTACCCTACTCTACACACACACACACACACACACATATATATATATATATATATATATATATATATATATATATATATATATATATATATATATATATATATATATATATATATATATATATATTTTATATATATATATATATATATATATATATATATATATATATATATATACATTTTCTTGGACTAGACAATGACATCAATTAATTAGTATTCCTACATACTGGTAAAACATCAGCATTTTCGCGAAAGACTTCAGTGCGATTTAAACATTCATTATGTTCTGTCATTAATTACTCTAAACATATTATTGTTCTGTGTGTTTATCAATGCGTTGTCGAATTGTCTAGCCGCTGTAATAAATCTTGTATGATACACAATGTATACCTCGATGCCGTGTTTTAAAACTGAATAAACCTATGGTAAACGTAGTAAAGGTGATTTAAAGGTAATTTCTTATATTGCAGTATCCAGTCCTTAGAACTGCTCAAAACGCTTTACATGTTACCCCCTGGCCGACCTGTTCATTCCAAGGTCATTTGAACTTCTCTGGGAAGCATTCAGTCCGCTGCAATTACTGCCCGAAGACTATTCGTTCACATATCCACCACTGCATTGCCAGGCACTCGTGAGTGAACTGTGGCAACGTGGGTTGTTCAAACGTTCGAAGCGACAGCAGTGGGATTTTAAACCGGGGTATCTCGATTGAGAGTCCGACATTCTAACCGGTATGCCATCGCGCCCCACGCCTTTAGCTTGCTTGCCTACCAAAATACATCGATTATGATGCTGAATGATGTTTACATTGTCGATAAGTTATTGCTCGCAGAGGTAGAAATGTTTGTTCTCCAGTCGATGTCAGCATTGCTGTTATGGAAAAACTTAAACTGTTACACATATTTCCTTGAATTATGTCGGGTTTCGTAGCAAAATATGCTTGCCGTAATCAACGTTCTCATTTCAATTGTATGTAAATACATTGCTTTTGAAATAATCAGTTGCATAGTTTTGGTTGCATTTAAAGTTGACTAATCCATTGAGTGACGATGTTTTGTGAAAAGTCTTAATGATCACCATCAGTGTGTTATATTTACATACACATGAGACAGAGAATTAGTATAATTATCATTATGTGCCATATTTATTACTATTCTGTGTTTACAAGTATATCAGACAGATAAGTCGTAAATATTGTTATGGTATATTTGCAAATAAATGACACACATAGTTATATATATATATATATATATATATATATATATATATATATATATATATATATATATATATATATATATATATATATATATATATATATATAAATATAAGGCACACATTAGTTTTGTATATAGAAATATAAGGCAATATATAATAGTTATCACTATATTTACAGACAAATGAAAGTGATAAGTCGTACTGATGGGGATTCTGCATCGAATGTTCCATCACACTTCTTTCTCAAAGACAAATGTTATGTTCTTGGCCAGTGTTTCCTGGGGCCATAGTTCCAAATTCCTATGTTATGACAGTTGTACAAAGTTTGAAATATCTAACAGATCGTTGAGGAGGGCAGCCGGTGTGGCTTTATTCGTAATGCAATATCTACTCCCAATTACTGTGTTTATTACATGCTACAGCAGGATGTTTATACTTCTACGAACCCAGGTACATCGGGAAGCACCAAATCCTTGCCAGGAGGAAACGATTAAAAAGGCGCGCGTTCTAAAAACTCTGTTGCTCGTCATTATTGATTATCTCCTGTGTAACACTTGGAACCAGTTAACTTGCTTGCTTTCATGGTGCCAATGTCCTATGTTATTAATGGCACTTGTACAGTTATTGAAATATCGTTGACGATAGCAAGCGTTGTGGCGTTTTTCGTAAAAAAAAACAATATATATTCCCAATTACTGTGTTTATTATATGCAATAGCAGGATGTTTATACGTCTACACACTTATGTACATCCGGAAGCACCAAATCACTGCCACGAGGCAACGGTTAAGAAGGCGCGCTCCAGACACAACGTTCGAAAAACTCTGCTGCCCGTCGTTATTGGATATATCCTGTGTAACACTTGGAACCAGTTAACTTATCGTGCTTCAGTTTCGGCGCCCCCCTGGACTTCTCCAGCAATTATTACAATTTGCTAATCGTAAATCCTTTCCTGTACGCGTTGCAATATCGCACGTACCAGAACGAACTGCAAACATTATTATGTTATCTATTTTGAGTGATACGTCTTAGATAATGTGCAGTGACAATCAGTGGTACGTAATTTTCACATAAATCCACGTACGCACGCACGCACGCACGCACGCACGCACGCAAGCAATCACCCGCAAACACCCATACACGCACAAACAAACATAAACACACACACACACACACACACACACACACACACACACACACACACACACACACACACACACACACACACACACACACACACACACACACACACACACACACACACACACACACACACACACACACACACACGCACGCATGCACGCACGCACACACGCACACAATGCATATGGTTAATTACGTCTGGTCTCCCAATGTTTACCATGTAAACTGAATAATTTTTTTAGCAATCCGAGGCCAGTTTGCCTTCCTGGTTCTGACTACTGGATGTTAGGGGGAAACCTACCAGCATTTGGTACAGTTACACGTGTGTGTGTGTGTGTGTGTGTGTGTGTGTGTGTGTGTGTGTGTGTGTGTGTGTGTGTGTGTGTGTGTGTGTGTGTGTGTGTGTGTGTGTGTGTGTGTGTGTGTGTGTGTGTGTGTGTGTGTGTGTGTGTGTGTGTGTGTGTGTGTGTGTGTGTGTGTGTTGAATACGGTTCCCGTCTGCAGAGGAGCTCGCTGTAAATGAGATGAAATGTTGGTTATATACGAAACAGACGAATTGATGGTTATAATAACAATTTGGTGTGTCGTAGGAGCTGCGTTGAGGTGTTTTATTGGAAGAATACAACATTGGTCGATAATGCATGAGGTGATCTATAGCTCGC
>BSQZ01000006.1:11126661-11131661 GCA_033239005.1 Lamellibrachia satsuma
GAACGGTACATCGGGATCGTGCATCCAATGTTCCATCACACCTCTTTCTCAAAGACAAATGTTATATTCTTAGCTTGCGCCTCCTGGTGGCCAGGGCCGATATTGGTGTTTTGTTGCAAAGTTCCAACTAGCTATGTTATCAATGGCAGTTGTACAAGTTTAGAATTTCTAACGTATCGCTAAAGAGAGCAAGCGGTGTGGCGTTATTCGTAATGCTATATCTACTCCCAATAACTGTGTTTATTACATGTTACAGTAGGATGTTTATACATCTACGAACGCATGTTCATCCAGAAGCACCAAATCTCTGCCACGAGGAAAGGGTTAAGAAGGCTCGCGCCAGACGCAACGTTCTAAAAACTCTGTTGCTCGTCATTATTGGATATATCCTATGTAACACTTGGAACCAGGTATATTATCCTTCTTTCAAATTCGGCGCTTCTATGGACATCTCGAGCAATTAATATAATTTCACCGTTATAGCGACGTTTGCTAACTGTTGCATCAATCCTTTCCTTTACGCGTTGCAATATCGCCCGTACCAGAACGAACTGCGGAAAGTCTTCTGTTATCGAGGCACCTCTGTTGTGAGTGACACGTCGTAGCTACGGTGCAGTGAGTATCAGTGATACTTCATTTTCAGTAAAATTCACGCACGCACTACGTACGCAAGCGCGCGAAAACACCCATGCAACACACACACACACACACACACACACACACACACACACACACACACACACACACACACACACACACACACACACACACACACACACACATACACACACACATACACACGCGCGCACACACACACTCACAAACACACACACACACACACACACACATATATATATATATATACATTCATACATACATATATATATATATTATATATATATATATATATATATATATATATATATATATATATATATATATATATATATATATATATATATATATATATATATATATATATATATATATATATATATATATATATATATATATATATATATATATTTGTGGGTGACCTTGTATGAAATGGCCCCACTATGTCATTAAATTTTTGTATTGGTGGTGGAATGTCTGCATTCTTTGCATTACATGTTCATGACGACTTCTTTATGTATATATGTTATCGTCATGCTTGTAGGAATGTGGGCTCTGAGAAACTTGCCGGACGGGGCTATACATGTGTTCAGTTCCTGTCTGGTTTGCTTTGAGGAGCTTACATTCCTGTTATTGTTCTTCCCAAAGTGGCTGCGTGATAAGTAATTTATTTGGCCCTTTTCAATCTCTACTACATCGGACTTGAGTTGGTTATTGCATAAATGGATTTATGCAAATTACAGCTGCATAACAGGTTTTATGAAATAACCAAGGCAAGTCTTGCCCTGGGTGTCAGAGACTACACCGGAACTATTTGGCCAAATAAATTGCATTACTCCGCGCTAGCAAGCCAATCGCGGCTTAGCGGAAACTAGTTCAAACCGGAGCCAGTAGCTTCAATCTTTCACTCCTGCTTTAGTCTGTGCATTGCGAAGTTGTGACTAAAATCTGTCTCTCGAAATCCGCCCTCCTCCCCACCTTTCTTCCTTATTCTCAATGCTTAGTTTAAATGCGATAGTACATCGTTGATGAAATAGGCAGTTGGAAGATGTCGAAACCGCTTTCCCCACTTTTGGCCTTATATAAGATGAAAACGGGGGTTTGTCCCCTACTATTTGGTGTTCATGGGGTTTTCTGCGCAGACAGGCTTCCTGTTTCTTTATCGTTATTTTTGCTCATGTTTATATAGGTTAGCGAATTGGCCCCACCTGTTTGTAATTAAATTGGTGTATTGGTGGTGGAATGTCTGTATTCTTTTCATTACATGTTCATGACGACTTCTTGATGTATATATGTTATCGTCATGCTTGTAGGAATGTGGACTCTGAGAAACTTGCCGGACAGGGCTGTACATGTGTTAAGTTCCTGTCTGGTTTGCTTTGAGGAGCTCACATTCCTGTTAATGTTCTTCCCAAAGTGGCTGCGTGATAAGCAGTCCAATTTGGGAAGGACATCGTTTATTTGGCCCGTTTCAATTGTCTACTACATCGGACTTGTGTTGGTTATATATATATATATATATATATATATATATATATATATATATATATATATATATATATATATATATATATATATATATATATATATATATATATATATGCTCGCAGTACATAAGATAAAATGTTGGCCATATACGAAACAGACGAATTGATGGTTATAATGATAATTTGGTGTGTCGTAGGAGTTGAGTTGTTTTATTGTAAGAATAAAACATTGGTCGATATTGCATGCAAATCCTATAGACAGCATATTAATTATATAAAGTTGACGTCGCAGTTTAATGTTCTGATTCACGTTGTTGTTTCACAAACGTGTTCCATTCGTATTTTTAGTCTACCAATTAATTCATTCTGTTGGTTCACTACATGATTAATGTTGTTTGTTTACTAAATGATTCGTTTTGCTAGTTCACCAACTTATTCATTTTGTTGGTTGACTACATGAGTAATGTTGTTTGCTTACTAAACCATTTGTGTTGCTGGTTCGACATCTAATTCATTTTGCCGGTTGAATTAAGGAGTAACGTTGTTTGTTTATTTGTGTTGCTGGTTCACAAATTGATCCATATTGTTGGTTCACTATTTGAGTAATGCTGTTTGTTTACTAAAGTATTCGTGTTGCTGGTTCACCAACTAATTAATGTTATTTGTTTGCTATATGAAAATTTTGCTTGTTTACTAAATAATCCGTGTTGCTGGTTCACCCTCTGATTCATGATGTTTTGTCACATGTTATTATTTCACATAGTGGTTCACGTTTTGGGCTCACTAATTAATTCAGGTTGCTAGTTTATTGCATGGTTCATGTTGGTAGTTCACTGTTTCGTGTTGCTTGTTCACTAACTGATTAATGTTCTTGCTTCACAGATTGTCATTCCACCAAGTGTTGCTTATTAAATGTACACATTTTCCACCAAATGTTAGTTACAAAGAAAAAGCCGATATCAAGCAAATCAGACAAAACAGGACTGACATCTATGTTGCTGTTTCACATATTCTGGACCCGTCAGTTATTGCCGGTGCTTCTTATTTAGTTATTACCTTTATATACGATACACGAGTATTGTAATGTTATTGGTTATCTCAATACAAGATTCATAAATATGTTGTTTAACTGACTGAGCGACCAAATAACTGCCGAGATGTAACGCGGACCATTTGGTTGCACTCTCTCTACCGTTCTTGAGTTCAGAGGTCCAGTCATGGGGTAAGACGAAATGAAATATATATATATATATATATATATATATATATATATATATATATATATATATATATATATATATATATATATATATATATATATATATATATATATATATATATGCCTGCAATAAACATGCAAGCTCTTCAAGTGGCTGACCAATGATGCAAAGTTGTGAAAATGTCTGCAAGACAGACGGTTAATTAGTGGATTCCACATATTCACTTCCCGTCCAACTATGTTTGCATGTGTACATTATAATGCTAGGGCGGACAAGGAAGATATTATGACAACAACGTGCAATAATGCGGGATGACGCCGATTTTATTAATAGGCTATGTTATTCAAAATAGATAACTAAACGCAACATCGCTTCAATTCTTTCATAACATTTATTAAGGTAACATAGTCTTCCACAACGTTTCTACAGGAAAGTCTCCGTTCAACACAATCCTAACGTTTGCTATTAGACGTGCCACCCTCAATAGAGGTATTCCGCTGCAAGATTACTTCCCGCAGTACGTTCTACACAATAAAATACTAATAATAAGTGTAGAAATATTTTTTTATCAAATCTAACAAAATTGCCATCCAAGACAAAAGTGCAGAAGATAAGTAGACAAGAAAGTAATTCGCTTATCAAGAGTCCAAAAATGTATCGTCTCTGTGTAAAACGACCTCCATAGGCAACATGCATTAATATTACCTCGTGACCTCTAGTTCTCATATTATCTTAGGTAAGAACAAATATAGCTATCAATATTTCTATACCATTCAAAATCATAAAAATCTGTTGATCCCCTCTCATCCTCCTTGTCACTAGGTTTGTTAAACTACATTATTTTAGGAGTTCTTAAAATATATAATGATAACATTTTATGAAATGCATTTATAATAATATAATTGGTAATTGTTCTCAACGAAGCCGACTCAAGGATGCACAATACTTGAAAATTGAAGATTATACGCAATATCAAGACTATGATTACGGAAGGTTAGAAAATATTTTCATGGAGACAATGCATATCTACTGAACATAATATATGGTGGAGCCTATATGCATATTGAAATCCCACTACTAAACGACATTATGTGCAGATTCGTGATTCCCCTATTTCCGTATCTGTTGGCCGTCATTCGTAGGTTTCATTGATCGGAAAATGCGTTAATCCCGTAGGCATATATGTTGAATGGGCACTTCCTCCTCAATTAATTTATAACCCAATACATCGACACGTTTGACCTTGATTGTTATATCAGGTAACTAGCAAAAGTGTAAATAGCCTCATGTAAAAGTATAGAAAGCCGGTATAATTACCGAATAATTAATAATATTTTTTCAGATGATTTCCTCAAAACCATATAACACTTGCACAAACAGCTAGAAAAGCTAGAATATCGTAGTGGATACTAGACAGGTTTTATTTTGTGCCGAAAGGATTCTGAAACGAGACGAGCGAAAAGTTTGAATTGAGGAAGGATGTTTAAATCGACTATTTGTGCAGTTCGTGTGAGGCACTTGGATGTAATGATGTGTTTGGACTTCACAGTTACGGATTTGCTGACTTGTTGTTCGCAAACACCTAGCCTATCTATGTCTTGAACTGAATCTGAATTGAATTAAATTGAATCGGTGTTTATTTAACATTTTTACTTCGTAACAAGACATTCCAATAATT
>BSQZ01000006.1:11136661-11231661 GCA_033239005.1 Lamellibrachia satsuma
TTTTAGCGAAGGTTCCAATGGTTGGGTAAGAAGCCCACACACGAGTTAAGAAGCCCCCCTCTGGACGATTTAGTTATCATAATGTCTGTATTAGATTATTATTTCATATATTGCTCACAACCGATGCATTTATACCACTACTATAATCGTATTAGCCTAATGTATGCTTTTTGTGTCTCAGTTCCCCGTGCCCATTGCACACAGTCCCACTTTGGTAAGGACAATTTGTTTCATTATGAACCTCAAATTGCTATGTTAATAACATAACATGTGTTGTGTTTCTGCTGCAACCATGTTGTAACAAGATGGACATTATGATATGCGGCTCCACCTGGATTTGAAAGTGTAACCTATCTGATACTATATCAGCATTGTCTATTGGTCAGACATTCTCCGTTTCCTGTTTACTCCTCCCACAAGCATTTCAACTCTTTATAAAATTACCTGGCAATGCTTGTGCAACGTTTATTTTGTTACTTGCTATTTCAGTTTTACTTGTTCTCAAAGATTTTTCCATATATGTATAATGCTCCATTGCTAATATACAAATATTCAAATAATACGTGTTAGTTCCTTGTATGGGAGATATCGGTATGCAATCTGCTTGCCACGACATTTCCTGCATACCTTGGAGTCGGCGTCGACTAATGCAGATTGCTTATTTAGGAAACACCATGCCAGTATATCCTTAGACGAACTGACAGGCAACATTTACAGTTATACCTTGAAAAGTGATACATAATAGTCGAATACCCGGTACGCCCATTTACGTCACGTATATTATATGCTTGATTATTGATTATTTGGTTACGGAGATTTAAATTATTCACAAAACACAATACGTAGCTGTTGTCCCAAATGCTGCCGTGTGTCCAATCCGAGCCAGTTTTCTGTGTTGCATGGTTCATATTCAACGTCTATCACATCGGTGGGCGAATTAATACATATCATTAAACGAGTCGCTCCAACGAATAATCGTATTCGGTTGCTTCGTTTTGACTGATGGAGTCAACAATGTGGTTCTTTGTATTGCTACTCAGGTGGCCTTTGTATTGTGACCAATGTGATTATTTGTATGTGGCCGTTTGTTTTCTGTGCAACGTGTCAATATATGATTCGGTTGCTCTGCCAGCTCTGCAGGTACATTAAGTACTGCGTTGGATTTGTAATGTTTGTAATAACAAATTGCATCATTTGAGGATTATACTTACATCCTTTATTATTGCAGTAACAATTTAGTCCAATTTCCACTTCGGATTTAATTATTCTTCTAACATGACTTATTCAATTATTACGGATGTTATTGATAATTGTTTGCACGTTTCGGATTCATTTCTACGTTGTTGTTTACAGACGAATGAAACAACGACGCCGTACTCAATTATCCTTATGCAATTGCTTTATTACATCTTACAGCGATATTAAATGTTTCGCATATTGAAAGTGTATTCAAAGAGCAATGATTAACGAACATATAGGATTTAAAGACGCAAGTTTGGAGAGAAACCACGCCATCTAGTGACGACACATTGAAAGACGGCGTGTAATCAGCAGCTCATACAGTATTGGAACCGATCGTGGATTGTTGAGTGAATGGTTATCAGTTGAACGAATGGCGACTACAAAAACAACGGTTGCTAACAAAAACTAACACTTGAACTACTTCAAATATCATAGCTTATGGCTGCGCTTAAAAATGACAGTGTCTTGGACGATAGGTTGAACATCTCTCGAGTGTTGGCACTGAACAACGAATCAACGATTAACATAACTAATGACGAATATGAAAATAATTTTATTCCAAGGAACTATCGACAACTTGCGTATGCGTTGATCCCTGTTCTTGGCGGCATAATGTGAAACGCTGTTGCGATATTTTTTTGCACAGTGCATCAATGCGCAAAAAAAATTAAAACACCTTGATCTTAAATCAGAGCAGTATCAATATGGTGACGTCGGTGCTAATATTGACAAGGAAAACGTTGAATGTTTCTAAAGAAAAACGATATGTGGGAATTGTGCATCCGTTTCGTCACTACACCTTTTTTGTCGAAAATAAACGTTCTCTTGTTGACCACCGCCGCCTGGTTGTCAGGGCCGACACGGATGTTGTGCTTCGTTGGCGATATTCGCTCTTCCATTCGTGGAAGAAGGTATTCGGTGTTGCTATATTCATTGTGCAACACCTCCTTCCGATTATTGTGTTTATTGCGTGCTACAGCAGGATGTTTATACATCTTCGAAACCAAGTTCATCCGCAAACCACATACATCGGTCACGAGGCAGTGGTGCAGAACGCGCGCGCCAGACGCAACGTTCTAAAAACGCTCTTGCTCGTCGTCGTTGGATATCTCCTGCGTAAGTCCTGCAACTAACTAACCTTTCTCGCGTATAACTTCGGCGCCCCGCTGGACTTCTCGAGCTCTTATTATGATTTCACCGCCGTAGCGATGTTTGTTAATTGTTGCACCAATCCGTTCCTGTATGCTTTGCCATATCGCCCGTACCAGAACGAACTGCGAAAAGTGTTCTGTAATCGCGGTGTAGCGGTCAACACATCATAATATCTTTTCAACAAACGCCCAATTTATACGAACTGGCAATTTGTTGTCATGCGTTTGAAGCACTATTCAACGCAACATCGTGTTTAGGACATGAAACAAACACCTGCAGGGTCATGTATACACACACAATGGAGCACGCACGCACACGCTCACGGTAGTTATTAGTGAAATTTTACCATTCATCATCTTTAATATAAAGTAGTTTGTGTCACTGTCTGTCTGTGTATATGTATGTATGTCTATCTTATGTCTGTCTGTATATATGTATGTATGTCTTTTTGTCTGTCTGTCTGCATGTATGTATGTATGTACATATGGTTGTCTGTTCCATCATATCTCCGTTAGCTTCGTATGTATTGGGGCTGACATTTTGTAGGCGTGCCCGGGGGTCCATTGTGGTTATTCGGCCATTAAAAAAATATTCGAAAGTCCCCCGGCGAGTTGGGTTTTACATGACATGGAGTCATGTAAAACGAAAAGCTGATGTCACATCAGCTGATGTCACATCAGTTGCCAGAATAAAAGGCGTTAATCGAATTAATGTTGGGGAATTTTTGTATTCTCTCGAGTGGATAAACATAACCACGGACCTGCAAATATCTACAACGTTGATGAATCTGGAATTACGACCGTCCAAAGGCCGGTCAAAGTCATCGGTAGACGTGGTAAGAAGCAAGTCGGGTCACTCACCTCTGGAGAACGTGGGCTCACCACTACCGTTGTATGTTGTGTACGTGCTGCAGTGAATTACATCCCGCCGATTATGATTTATAAGCGACGACGCTTGAGTCAGAGCATGCAATTCGGCGCTCCTCCTGGGACAGTTCTTGAGAGGAGAGACAGTGGATGGATCACTAAGGAGCTGTTCCTCGTGTGGATTCAGCACTTTCACTCCCATGTGAAATGGTCAGCTGACAAGCCAGGATTGTTGATCCAAGACGGCCACTAGTCACACACAAGAAACTTGGAGGCTATCGACTATCCTGTTATCGCTCCCTCCGCACACCACTCATCGTCTCCAGCCACTTGATCGCACATTCTACAAGTCGCTCATGGTCAACTACGACCGTGCATACGACAAATGGTGGAGAAGACAACTGTGAAGGTGGATGTCATTGCAAGGATCTTCGGCGAAGCATACGTAGCATCTGCAACCATGTCAACAGCCATCAATGACTTTCGCTGCACCGGTATTTGGTCTTGTGACCGCCATGTTTTCGCAGACGAAGACGATGCAGCGACATCGCGTTTTGGCGAACAACCCGGCGATCCACCTGCGCAAGCTCCCGGCGATCCACCTGCGTAAGCACCCGACTATCAACGTGCGCAAGCACTCGGCGATCAACCTTCGCAAGCACCCAGCGATCAACCTGCTCAAGCACCAGGCGATCAACCTTCGCAAACACCCGCAGATCCACCTGCGCCAGCTCCCGGCGATCAACCTGCGCAAGCACCCAGCGATCCACCTTCGCAAGCACCCGGCGATCCAATTATATGTGCGGACGTTTCACATATTCTCTCGAAATAATTTTGCACTGCGAAAAAAAAATATTTACTTGCGTTGTCAAATTTGTCTGATTAAGAAAAATACCGTCCAGAGCGCCATAATCAGTATCGAGATAACTCCTTCACGTGATTGGAAACACGCTGCATTTCACATGAACGAAAACTTAACTTTTTGTTTTTTTATCATCAACTATACCAACGTTTCTGCTATGAAGCAACAGAAGAACCACAGAACATTTCATATGAATGAAAACATTACTTTTAATTTATCATCACCAACACCTTCTTTAATTTATGTTAGGAAGTAACACATTAACATTACATTAACGAATATGTTGATTACACTGGAAAAATTTAATTAAAACAACAAGCAACGCGAATTCATTAGTGAACCAAAAATGGTCAATTAATGAACCAATAAGAAGACGCAATTGATGAAAAATAAACATGAATTAATTATTATTCGAACACACACATGCATTTAAAAAACACCACACATTATTATTATTGAACCAAAATATAAATTAATTGGTGAAGCAACATCGTGACTCAGTTGGTAAAATTACAATAAAAACCAATTGGTGAAACAACACAATTAATAATCTGGTGAATTAAGAAGATGAAACAATGTACAAATGCAAATGCAACATCAACAAATTGATAACATGCAAACACCTGCAGCTTTTACACTTAGTAGAGTGCTTAATGCAATAAAGAACGTCTCCAACGGAAGTTCTAATGTGGAGAGGCAAGCAGTTCACTGAAGGTGACGCAACTCATATTTGTCCCATTGTAATCACCGAAGCAGTTGACCATTTCAACAAAACTACATTTGTCTATTATTAAGCTAATATATTCCACATGTAATTCTGTCCTCTTAGATCGTTGTGTGTGTGCGTGCGTGCGTGCGCGCGTGCGCGCGTGCGTGTATGGGTGTGCGTATGTATAAGTGCATGCATGCTGCACTGACGTTTCAGGAAATGCCATTGCTAAATAACTAAATCGTGCCACCCACAATAGAGACGTCTCGTTTGTAGAATACTTTCCGCAGTTCTTTCTGGTATGGAAGATATTGCAAAGCGTAACGAGATGGATTGATGCAACAGTTGGCATATATAGCTATGACGATAAATTTATAATAATAGCTCGTGAAATCAAAACGGGCGATGAAAATTAAATGCGAGAAAACTGATTTAATTGAAAGAATTACACAGGAGATACCAGTGGGACTTGTACTACGTGACATTAAGCCCCACCTATCCACAATCGAATGGCCTTACGCAGAGAACCGTGCAGCCATCAAACGAAAAACGAAAGAAGAAAAGGAAGATCCGTATCTGAGTGTACATCTACCTCTAATTATGTTATCCCAAAAATTACATATTTACTTAGAGCAGATGATATTCCTGTTTTTATTTCCAAATAAGATCACCATACGTTATATTTTTTTAAGCGAAAGTAAGACTGACGAATAAATAAATTGTAACATATTTATTTGTTTATAGGGGTCAATTTATAGCGAAATATTTACGTTTTATATGAGCTGAACAATTAATTAAATTCAAATAAATGTGCAAATTTTCCAATTCCAATTAAATTGTAAATCTATCTGGTTTGATTTTTAATAAATAAATTCTCATAGGTCACGAAATTTTTGGATCAATTCAACACCAATTCAGATTTGACCATATATCGGATTTTAATTTACACCCCAAACTTTACACACACCCATTATATTTACACATCCTCTGAGGTCTAGATAACAGACACGACAGGAAAACATTGGCAATGGGGCATTCCGTCGGAAATCAATAAAAACACATTCAGGTAATGCACCATCAATTTGAACAAGATATGTCTGTCCACCCAAGTATGACCAAAACTATGATTGTGCTCGACCCTGTATGCCATTTTCGCATTCGAACAAAACATCAGTTGCTCTTGATCACGAGAACCAAACGCTACTGATCCAACATGGACATCTAAAGCTGAAGTGAAGTCATTTTGAACTTTGAGTAAAATGGTTTCTGTGCTGTGCTTTACTTTCAAAGCAGACTGATGCTAATCCTTCTTCCAACCCGTTGTCACTTAAGTGGTCTGAATCATTTAGTAAACAAATAACAGTAACTATGCAACAGACCAACACTCTGAATATATTGACGAACCAGTAACACGAAGCATTTGGTAAACATTCAACATTAACCATGTAGTGAACCAACAACATCAATACATTATTAAAATAACAGTGATCCTTCACCGTGAACACATTTGTGAAACAACAACTACAACGTCAACATTCTGAAGACATGCACACATAGTATACATCATTAATATACTCTGCAGAACTTGATCACCAGGAGTCGCCACATTGCCACAGCTCACCTTATAAAGTATTCACAGATGTCGTGTTCTTACAGTAAAACAGCTCAGTTCACCTCCCGCGACACATCAACTTGTCATTATAAACATCAATTCGTCTGTCTCACATAGAGGCAACATGTTAACTCATATACAGCGAGCTCCTCTGCAGAATGCAACCGTATACAATATATATATATATATATATATATATATATATATATATATATATATATATATATATATATATATATATATATATATATATATATATATATATATGCAAACAAGCTTCTCATTGCTACAAAATTTGGTCGGTTTTGATAGTAAACAATGAGAGACCACACGTGTACACCAAATGCATTGTGTGTGTTTGTGTGTTTGTGTCTGTGTGTGTGTGTGTGTGTGTGTGTGTGCGCGCGCGCGCGCGTGCGTGCGTGCGTGCGTGAGTGCGGGCGGTCGTGCGGGCGGGCGTTCGTGCGTGCTTGCGTGCGAGCGAGCGAGCGCGCGTGAGTCGATTCTACTGAAAACGACGTTTCACTGATTGTCACTACCCAGTAGTTACGACGTTTCACTTACAAAAGAGGTATCGCGTCTACAGAAGACTTTCCGCAGTTCGTTCTGGTACGGGTGATATTGCAACGCGTAAAGGAAAGGATTGATGCAACAGTTTGCAAACATCGCTATAACGGAGAAATTATAATAATTGCTGGAGAAGTTCAGCGTAGCGCCAAAACTGAAAGCAAGAAAAGTTAACTGGTTCCAAGTGTTACACAGGAGATATCCAATAACAACGAGCAACAGAGTTTTTAGAACGTTGCGTCTGGCGCGCGCCTTCTTAACCGTTGCCTCGTTGCACTGATTTGGTTCTTCCGGATGAACATGCGTTCGTAGCCGTATAAACATCCTGCTGTAGCATGTAATAAACACAGTAATTGGGATCAGATATTGCATTACGAATAACGCCACACCGCTTGCCCTCCTCAACGATTGGTCAGATATTGTAATCATTGTACAGCTACCATTAATAACATCGTAAGATGGCACCATGAAACACACCATCAATATCGGCCCTGGCCACCAGGAGGCGCACGCTAAAAATATAACATTTGTCTTTGAGAAAGAGGTGTGGTGGAACATTGGATGCACAATCCCCATATATCGTTCAAGGGTCAGAGACATCAGACTGTAGGACGACGATATCATTAAGCTCCACAGCGGCAGTTCATTCAGCCATAATTTGCACAATATCTCACCGCCCACTCCGGAAAAGTTTTCTTTATAACTGTTCAACACTTTCGAAATCAATATTAGTACGGATGTCGCGAAATCAATGCTGCTCTGGTTTAAAATCAAAATGTTTGTAAACTTATTGCGCATCGATGCACTGTGTAATATGACAAAAATAACTACAGCGTTTCCAAATATGCCAAGCGTAGCCACCAAGGCATAGGCAAGTTGTTGATAGTTCATTGCGTCAGTGCTGTTTTCATTGTTGTCGTTGGTTATATTAGTCGTTAAATTATTGTTTGATGCAAGCGCTCGGGAAACGTTCCACCTTCCGTCCAAGACACTTTCGTTTCCAATCGCAAACATGGCTTTTATAGTCGAAACAACTTAAGCATTACTTAGCAGCGGCGCTTCCGTGGGACGTCATTTTGTACGACGCGAGAGTGTGGGTCGTTTCACACGCGACGTTGACATGGGATGAATTTGTTTCTTCGTCAGCCTGCAAAACATAGGTCAGTTTAATGTAAAGGATATAACAACAAGGCACTAGCAAAAATCCTTTTTCGGTGTGTGCATAAAGCTTAATAGCGTATGTAAAAAAGCAAACATAAAAAGTTAACATAAGCAGTTATCTTTTAGTAAAATTAGATGTTTAATGCGTTTAACTCGCAAAGCGCGTGTACAATTAATGAGTAGTTCTGTGACGTCACTGATGAAATGGGCTTACATTCAGGCAGTGATGTATATGCAATGTTTCATAGTTTCTTGTTATTGTGGTGTGTGGTGGCGATGTAAATTTGCATGTATGCCTGAAACGTTTCTACATCCCCGCAATTTACACTTAGAAAAAGTACCAGTATGTGGTTGATATGGTGATTCGTCTGAGTCAGTGCAGGAGGTGGTGCTTCTGTGTCGGTCTGTGTTGCACCGTCCTTAGCCAGTCTTCCTACATAACCATGGTTCAGTCTGGTGTGCTTGGTGTACCGTAAAGCTTCGGGTATCCTTGACAGGGAAGGCTGAAAAGCAGATACTGGATATCAAACAGAGAATTCCTAAAACTGTGATGTTGCCAAGGTGGAAGCATGAGTCTCCCTCTTTCGTTAAATATTTGAAACACTAATTTGTTCAGTTACACCAAATAGGCAACGCCACAATTACCTATACAATAAATAATATAATGCAATAGTAACGAAAGTGACAGCAATCATGACTGAACTATTATGTGTGTGTGTGTGTGTGTGTGTGTGTGTGTGTGTGTGTGTGTGTGTGTGTGTGTGTGTGTGTGTGTGTATATATATATATATATATATGCCTGTGCTGCTTTCGTTTCGTATATATATATATATATATATATATATATATATATATATATATATATATATATATATATATATATATATATATATATATATATATATATATATATAAAGCAGCACAGGCATATATATATATATATATATATATATATATATATATATATATATATGCCTGTGCTGCTTTCGTTTCAAATTAAAAAGGGAGTAGATTCTCGTGATGCCTGGTGCGTGAATTGTAACCTCTCGCGTTCTGACTTCGGTGCGCTCGATCGACACCTACTCTGTCAGACTGACAGTTCAGCTGATCTTGCTTAAATATTGTCTTCACTGCTCCAGGATTTAAAGTTCGCCGTCGCCGACATTTTGATGGGTCTTTCGCCATTAAATTTGGGAAAAATCCAATTCGAGCATGTTTCTTCGACGTGAATCGACACAAGAGGGTTTGCCCGTGGCATATTGCAAGTCTCGCTTGTAAAATACAATGGAAGCGTACACCGTTTGCATTGTTTTTTCAAGACATTAAAACTAATAGAACAGTATAACGCGACGAGAGTTTGGTAGGCAAAGAACGCTGCGGTCATGATAAAATGTCTATTGTTTGGTGTATCCATATTTTGAATTGTCACAATTCAAAATGTCAACATCAACCTCCATATTTTTTATGTCATATAACGTAGCATCTCCATTATTCCGATGAAATATTTTATTTATTATATTATTGATATAGAAATGTTAAATTCCTCTATTCTTCGTAGAGGGTGTGACGACTGCAACAATCTTACCGAAGACGCGTCCCCTCACCCGAGTTTCAGAGAGAATTTGTGCATTTGTATTTTTATGGAAATGTTTTAAAAGTGTTACGTTTTTTATTTAATATGTACTATTATGGTGGCTGCTATGATAATGATTACATCTTGTTTCTGCATCAATCCCTCTCTCACCATTTAAAATGTGTCACCACAGTTAGCTGGTAACTATGCATTATAATTATTAAGGTTTCGGTTACAATCGATTATGTGGTGGTTTATTTTGGTTGCATAGCATATATGAATTTATATTGCGATTCGGGTAACTGCATCAGTTATGATCAAGAACTCATTTACAAAGTTTCCTAAAGGTTTTGTTTGGATTAACGAATAATGCGGATTGGTAAATGAAGGAATATTGACACAATTTACACTGTCAATATTTGTAATCGGCTGTGATGAATATTTGTATCAGTGAGTGTCTTGAATAATAAAATTGGCAACAATTGACAAGAAAAGGTCGATTCAGCAGTCTCGGCGTGCTTGAAATATGCCCTTGACCGAAATGGTGGGGTGGGCGACACAATCCAACTAGTTTCCGGCATTGCCGCAACATGGGACCTGACGTTTTCAACGTAATTTTGCCTGCTGGATATAGATAATGTTGACCGTTCGCAAATCATCTTCACTAAATGCAATTCATTATTTTCCAAGTAATCAAAATATTAACGTTAACTACTGTATGTATGCTGTCCTACAAAACCCAACACAATTAAAGGAAACATTTGTAATTGATGCATTTGTTACATTCTTGCAATGCCGACATCTACTGGAGACCATACATTTCTAGATCTGTGAGCACCAACTTAGAACGACAACTCACGACAGTAGGACGTCTTATGGGATGCACAAATACTCCCCCGCGGTCATTCGCATAATACATGAAGCATCGAATTACTGCAGATAAGAAACACGGCAATGAGGTCAACATATTGAGTCATGCAATATTTCTCACAACGGTAACAGCGAAATAAGAAACCGCAAAACATTTCCAATTCCCTTCGCAGTACAATATGTTTAAAGTAATATAACTTTAATGTCATCGTGGATTCCTTTGCTATTAAGCTAAGATTACATTGATATTTGGCTTTTATAATGTTGGCTGGACTTGTATATCTCTTTTTAACACAACAATGTTAATAATTGCAGTTTAGTCCAAGAAAAACTGCAAGAAAGCTGTTTGTGTGCATGGGAAAGTGCGCGTGTATGCCGGCGAGTAAATGAACGAAATATAGATAGATAGATAGATAGGTATATAGATATTGAGAGAGAGAGAGAGAGAGAGGGAGAGACATAGATAGAGAGAGATATATTAATTCAAGGTGACCTTAATATTGAATAAAGGCGTTGAAACATTGTATGAAATGGGAATTCCGTTATACAAGCAATGCACAATGCACATTAAACGAGTATATTATTCCTACTGGAGGGTTCGTTGTTCTCGTACAGCTAACTGACTAACTTTGTTGTGTTTATTTATAACGCGTGGTTTATCTTTCGCTTCCATCTCTCATGCATTAGCTAGTATCAAGCAATTCGCAAATTACCATACAGCATGGCATCCTTTGATTTGAATAGTATTTGAATAACTTGGTGTATTTGCATAAACATCTTTCATTAGACTTCATGTTGCCAGATAAGGTAATTCTCTGCCAGTTAAACGGATTTACTTTGCCTCGTCTCTCTCGCTGCACAACTGCGCTCTGCCACGTCTACCACTCCAGCCGAGCTCTTAGATGGATAGACAAATAGTCAGGCGTATAATATGCGGCGCCATAGTATCGTCGAAGACCAGACTGCAGTTATTTGTTGTGAAACCAACTCAGCAACTAACAACTTGACTTCAAAGTGACATCTCTTCACAGGATTTAATGGTTACTGCGACACAGACGTGAAGTACGTGTCGCCGTACCGTTATTATCGCCGTACATGGCTGGCCGGTTGATTGCCGGGGTGACTCGGTCGATTTGCACCCATCTACGGGGTGCCTTCCCGGTATAGCTGCTTCCCGTTATAGCATTATGGTTGACATTCAAACTAGTCCAGTTACAACAGCAATTTTTATTTTACAGTACTGGAGGGGACGCGAGGGTGGAGGGGGAGCATTAAATACTTTAGACTGCATTGACACATTTAGATATGAGATAAACAGTTTTCCTCTGTGGTGCTTCCCACCAGCTGTGTATGTTGATATAGTTGATGGACAAGGTTTCTCATAAATTACACTGCGGTGAACAAGTTTCCAATCCCAATGTAATTTACAATAGTATCATGGTTTCTTTGGGTGTTGAGCTGCGACATTTGGAGAAATTAATTATTTTGACACTCGCTATGTGGCGCCATTGTGTGTTGGCGTGAACGTAACTACTGGATTGCGCGTGACCACAGTTAGTTCGGTACTATTGCGAATGAGTCACCGGTGACGTCACTCACCACTATTGCAACTTATTCTTGATGTTCAAATTCTGCAAATCTTTATTTCTTTTGGTAAGCTCTTAGCGTTCATCAAGAAATCTCCCAATTCCAACCGAAACGCAATAGCGGCCTCTGGTTATATCAGTATCCTCTGCATATCGAACTATTAAAACGCTGATTTGTCAATTGCTGTGTTAGCAAATGGGAACAATTGTATTATGAACGCTTTCGTATACGGTCGCTAGATGGCGCCATTGTGAATAGGAGTCAATTATGGATAGTGTCTGTATTGAAAATGCTTCAAGAAACACAATTACATCCGTTTTTGCTTGAAACTGTGTTAAGTTACTCGATTGTCTGTTGCAACTGGCATGATAGCACATCATAAGTTGAATGTTCAAGCCACGTTCCATACTCTTTGCGTTTTTAGTTCGTCGTGACTGTCAGTGCAGACGCCAGAGCGGGGCTCAGTGTATGTGTCGTTATGTCGATGTTGTAAATAAACATATATTAAATAAAAACTGGTTTCCGGGTTGTTCCCTAGAGGCGCTCTGCACAGTACGCGCAGGAAAGGTTCCGGTGTGGGCCAATCAAGGATGGCGCGCTTCACAGTTGTTCTGTGTAAAGCAATTGAAATCCACCGATTTACTACATATAATAAGTAAGTGTGAATGGACTGTTGAAACTATTTGCGCTTAACAGTAACGCCACACTGGGAAACCAAGCAATGCTACAAGGAAAATGAAAACTTCAATCCCGAGTGCACAACTACGAGGGGGATAAACTATTATTTGATCGTTGAGCTGTCCTCTAACGGCAGTTTGTCTATGAATAGTTCGTTCAACTGTTCAAATTCGTTGACATTGCATTGACCATGTCGCGTAGGAAAATGAAATGTAGAACTAAGTCATTCTGGACTTTCAAACATTTGTGTTATATAGAAGTGTCCGCCATGACAGGTTGTACCGTATTTAAAGTGTCAATGCATGTTATACAAGTTCCAGCTAATGAACAGTTAATGGACAACGGCATATCAATATTTATTCACTAAGCAGCAGTCATGATACCACTATTCCCACTATTCTGCTATATAAGTTGGTAACCACAGCTTTTACTATGGTGCCTATGTTATGTCACTGCTGTGGCGATACAAAGATGTATGACTGGATATCATTGCATCGTAAGTTGATATCCACATTTATTAATATGCTGCCTACAATATGATCTGTCAATATTGTGGCGACACAACAGTGTATTATTGTATATCATTGCATCATGTATTGGTAACCACAGCTATTACCATGCTGCCTATGGTATGTCAATGTTGTGGCGATACAATAATGTATGGCTGAATATCATTGTTTCAAGACGATATGTCGATACCTTCATCCACTTTGACATGTTGGAATTAATTATTTAATTTTTTTGTGTGCCTGGACGGGTGCACTGGATGGTAAGTCACCAGTTTTTAGGGGTCTACCTGCCAAATTAGATTCCAACAAAACCGACTTCAGCTCGTTGATGTATGTGTCCTCCAACTGCTCCACACTTTGGTGAATGACTGTTTGACATATATTCAGATATTGCACTTAATTATTGATCAGAAAATTTGTATAATTTGCTTTGCACCCATCATATATCCGTGAACTAGCACCGATAATAGTTAACATTGTGATTAATTCTTTCGAAACATCACATGTGCCTGTCTACCAGAGTCGAACTTACCATTCGTCTCCTAAATAATCGAAAAAGTTGTTGACACCTGCCTTGAACAACATCTGCGATAAAACAATATGCACGAACCATCGTAGTCTTCCTACATGGGGCAACATTCAACTGAAACGGCACTCATTAAAATGCAAAGCGACATCCTCCAAGCACATGGCAATGGACGAGCTGCTGCACTTGTTTTCGTTCTCTCGGCTGCGTTCCACACTATCGATCATTCCATCCTTATCGAGGAACACACGCATGGCATTTCCGGCGATGCCCTGAGATGGATGGCGTCTTACTTGCGAGTGCGAAGCCAACCAGTCATCCTTAGTGATGCCGCGGTCGATGTCTTACGTGAATATGTCGTCCGACAAGAATCAGTGCTAGGCCCGAAACTGTACTCGCTATATGCACGGCCACTTGGCATCATAACTACGATCATCCTCCTTCCGTGATTTTGGGGTTATATACGATCAACATCAAAGTATGACCCAGCACGTGAACCCCGTCTGCCGAACTGGATATTACCACCTCAGAAGTATCTGGAGGATTCGTCGATATCTATCTCATAATGTAGCAAAACACTTGTTCATGCTTTGATAACATCAATACTCGATTACTGTAATTATCCGCATGACCTGCCCGTAAATCGATTTGCAAAAATACAACGCCTGCATAACACATGCGCGCCCATAATCACAAGAACCAGTCGCCGCTAGCACATCACTCCCTTTCTGAAGAAGCTACACTGGCTTCCAGTTCAGCTTCGAATACAATATAAGATCAGGTCACGAATTACTCGAGTGATCTGCTGTCCATTTACAGACCAACACGTTCTCTACGATTGTCGCATTTCTGCGAATTGCTATTATATTAGTTGTTTTCTTCGTGAGGTAAATGCTACAGTGTATATAGACGGATGACATAAACTAGTTATGTAATGGTATCCAAGCGTTGTGTGGGAGCCCATATTAGAAGTTTATTGTTAGGCGTGGGGCATGATCACGTCATGTCATAATTGTACCCATGATGTTTTAGCTGTTGGCGTGTTACCTCTTAGGAAAAGGGGTATCAACGTAATGGAACCATCCATAGAGATTTATTATGTTTTATTGGCTGACCCCAACTTTTTGATCTGGTGGGAAAGTTACCAAGCGATGGGTATACGATGCGAAGAATAGGATATTCGAGAGGGCAGAACACACAAATGCGGCATTGGGTTCCAACGATGATGTCCGGCAAGGCCCGGTATGAAGAGTGCGCGATTTATCGCGACGTCGAAGATCCTTCTACAACTATGCTCGCATTGACAACAACGAGCGAAAACCCAGAAAACACAATGGAATGCAACTAATGACTGTGCATTGTTTGACTGTATGCGTTGACAGTCTGCCTTGACCACATCTCGTTTTTCTGTTGCCTACTGACCGCTTGCTACTATTCAGCTCAACAGGGCGTCTGCATGAGCCATCTTTACGATACGTTCGTCGTCACCACGTTATGTTGACGACCGAATTACAAAGTGTTCAGCCGACTATTCCGCTGCCTCCCCCGCTCGCGCGCGACACCAGTGCGCAGGCGTGAGCCGTCGTCACGACACGTTAGCCGTCTCCACGACATATTGACGGGCAAGTGTAATGTGCGTCAAACATACCGTGAATGTTGAAGTAAACGTAGGATTGTTTTGACTATCGGGTGTGAGTGTATTGTCAACCAGATCTAGAGTTAATTGATTTATTTCATTTGTGCCAATTAGTTTTTGATTCATTATAAACATATTCATGTTTATTTACCTGTTTCTCATTTGTGGAAAGTTCTTGCACTCTTAGGTTGAGCTTAATTTAAGTACGGCCCGCCCTAACTTGAGCCACTTTGCGCGGACATACACCGAAATCCATGACAGCGATCCGAATCTACCATCTCATCAACTGTGCATAGAAGTAGGACAGCCACACATGGTGATCGCACATTCACAAAAGCAGCGGCTACTCTTTGAAACAATTTACCCGCTAACATTAGAAAATCAGCTGCGTCAGAAACAGCTGCGCTAATTTTAAACAGCAATTAAAGGCCTTCTTTTTCCGACAGGAATATACAAGATATAATTATATGTTTACAAGTTTTAATCTTACTCAGTATTTAGTATAATTATTTTTATCTTATTTAATTCCTTTTTATACCTTAGTTTATTTAATTTATTATTTTACTATTTTAATCCCATTTGATATTTATAATTGTATAATCATTTAAATTACATAATTTCATGCATGCATTTTAGTTGTAATGCCCTTAAATTTAAATTGCACTTGTATTTTCAACTGTTTAATTTGATGCATGATTTTTAGTTGTATTGTTCGTAATTAATTTATTATTTTAATTATGAAACTGCCTATATACGTTTATATTTGTACTTTTGTTGTATTGTAAAGCGCCATCGAGCACTACGTGATTAAGGCGCTATATACATATCGTATTTTAATATTTATTATTTTCTGATATAAATATATGTGTAATATACGTGTTACTCAACTGTCATACACAATATTGGTTGCTCCGGGAATGTGCTATATTCAGCCACATATTTTCAAATGTTGACCTTATCAAACACTCCGTACACTGAATAATTGATTTGCAACGCATTTTAATGCGTTTGCCTTTCGTAGCACAGTGCAACCGACTGCTGCACAACGTGGTATTAAATCAAATGGCAGAAAATGTCACCTCAAAACAGAAGGAACTGTTCGATATTAATCGAAACACATACTATATTACGCCTAATAATAGGTCTTCATTCGGTGCGGACCATCAATTTCGACGGTTTGCGGTAACGTACAGGTTCGCTCGTACAACTAATTCACTGCGGTACCTTCAACCCAAAACAGAAGCCGGACGAGCTGTCCGCACTATGAAAGGGCTGCTCAGAAACATAACGATGATTACCTGGCTCTTTCACATATCAACTGACTCCATTATTCCCCGCCCACGACGAACTGACACGAGGACTGACCAAAGCACGGAGCAACGTAGAAGGAGAGGTTCCGTTTGGCAATTCTATAACATATCGTGCTTCGGCTTTATTTTCAAACAATCTCCTTCCGTTTTCAGAATTGATCAAGTACACAAACAAATATTATTTTCATTTTTATCATAGCCAATACCAACCTTAGTTTATGTTAAGAAATAACACGTTACTGTTGCATTAACTAGTGGGTGAAAGAAAGGAAACAACTCATGAAAACAACAAGCAACAAGAATTCATTAGTGAACCAACAAAACGAATGAATTGTCGAAAAAAGAGCATGAATGAATGAATTACTGAGCAAGCCAACATGCATATGAACAAAAAACATTAATAAGTTAATGAACAACACAATTTACAGCATTCCGTCGTGAAAAAACGCTTAATGCGATTAATCCAGTCACATAATACTCTCAAACGGAACTCATTTGTCTGTCGAGAAACAGTTCATTAAAATCATCTCTACAAGTCACGCTTCTCACATTTGTCACAAGGTAGTATCAGCGAAGCAGTTGAACATTTCAACGACACTACATTTGTCTACATGGAGGTAATATATTCCTTGTATAATTTGGTCACCATTGATTACGAGCATCCATCGTTACGAGCAGTATTACAACAACTCGACCTAACTGCAGCGTCGTATTCTTAGTATAAAATGCTTTAGTTAAACGCGTATAACATAACCACTTATTTTTGGAACAAAAGTGGTGTATGTGTATGTGTATGTGTACGTGTGTGTACGTGTGTGTGTGTGTGTGTGTGTGTGTGAGTGTGTGTGTGTGTGTGTGTGTGTGTGTGTGTGTGTGTGTGTGTGTGTGTGTGTGTGTGTGTGTGTTTGCGTACGTGCTTGCGTGCTTGCGTGAGTGTGGGTGGGTGTTTGTATTTTGAATGTTTATTTGCATCTATATGTGCATGCATGTATGCTTCCATGCATATATGCAAGCATGTATGCATGTATTAAAGTAGATTTCACTGAAACGGACGTTTCATTGAATCTCATTGCCAATTAGCTACGACGCATCACTCAATACAGAGGTGTCATGTTTGCAAAATAGTTTCCGCAATTCGTTCTGATACGGGCGGTATTGAAACACATAAAGGAAAGGATGTATGCAACAGTTAGTAAACATCGCACTGACGGTTAAATTATAGTAGTATATCCCGATATTGAACGGGTCACCGAAATTAAACGCGAGAAAACGTACATGGTTGAAATAGTTACACTGGAGATATAAAACAATAAATAGTACGAGCATCTTCACATTCGGAACAGATACTTTTACGTTTACTGAATGCGGGTGAATCTTGTTTCGTAGACATCTAAACACCCTGGTATAGCAGGTGACAAACATACACTTCGTTGCCGACGTTTACTGCATGCGGGTGAACCTTGTTTCGTTGACATATAAACATCCTGGAATAGCAGGTGACGAAGACGACAATAGGAAGTAGATTTTCAAAGAAGAACCACACCGCACATCTTCTTGCACAGTGTTGAAGCATATACCGCCTTTAGCATGCAGCGTCCGGTTACAACACCGGACGTCGGAACTAAAAAAAACAGGCTTTAGCATAGGTCCCGGACACCAGGCAACACCGGCCAACAAGATAATCTTTGACTTAAAAAGTGGAGGTGATACATTGGATATTCAATTCTCATATACCGTTCAAGACTCAAAGTCATTAGATTATAAGATGACGATACCATAATATTTGACTTAAAAAGTGGAGGTGATACATTGGATATTCAATTCTCATATACCGTTCAAGACTCAAAGTCATTATATTATAAGATGACGATACCACAATGCTCCACAACGGAAATGTTTTAATCACAAATTTACACACATATCACCGCACACTCCGGAACATTTAAAAAAAAAATTTTTCCTCACGGACGTCACCAAATCACTACTGCTCTGATTTAATATGTTCGTAAACTTTTGGCGCATTGGTAAATTGTGTGAAATTACGAAAATAGCTACACTATTTCTAACGATGCTAAGTGCTGCGATAAATGCATACGCAAGTTGCTGGTAGTTCTTCTGAATAACATTGTTTTCATAGTCGTCCATAGTTGTGTTGTTCATTGAATCATTGTTCGATGCCAGCGAACGAGAAAAGTTCCACCTACAGTCCAAGACATTTCCGTTTCCAAGCGCAACTATGGCTTAGTAAAGATGAACCAGTGTTAGCATCACTTACCAATGTTTCTTCAATGGAACGTCATTTTGAATGACACGACAGTGTGGATGGTCTCAAATACGCAGTTGATACGCGATGTGCTTTCGTGTTTATCTTCCGATGTTGTTTTCGCCCGATTTGTATTTCATGGTGCTGTTATTTCAAATGTGTGAGCTTTGTATGAAGAGAAATGCATGTGTGGAATGAAGCGTTTTCGTCTCTTTTGTCTGTAGGTAGGACATAGTGAGGATTACGACTTTTATGTCTCATTTGTATGTAAATATATCGTAGAGATAATTATGACTTATCTGTCACATTTATCGGTAAAAAATAGCATCGTGACAACAATGACTTTCCTGTCTCCTATGTCTATGAGATATAGCGTAGTGATAATTATGACTGTCTTCGTGATTTCTTTCTAAATATCGCGTCTCGATCACTATTAATTTATGTATCATTTATCTGTAAATATAGCATAGTGCTAATTACAAATGTTTCTATCTCACCTGTCTTAAATACAATGCAGTGATACTCATTTGTCTGTGTGTAATTATTGCGATGTGATCAGTACGACTTTTTTTTGTTATATAGAGACAACTATGACATTTTGTTTGATTTGTCTTTAAAAAACGATGTCATTTAATTACAAATATACCATAATTATAATTATGACTTATCTGTCCCGTATGTCTATACAAATATAGTAATAATAAATACAACTTTTCTGAGTCACAAAATGATAATTACGACTTCTCTGTCTCATGTGTATGTGAATATGGCATACTTATATTGACGATTACGACTTTTTTTTGCAAAAATCGTGTTTAAATGGATTAGTCAACTGTAATTGCAACCAAGGCTATGCAACTAAACATTTCCAGAACAATGAAAGTACATAAATAAAAATGCGAGCGTTGATTACTGCGAAAATAGTGCGCTACGAAACCCAACATAATTCAAGGAAATATGTGTAATAGCAGCAGTTCTTACATACCTGCAATGCTGACATCGACTGGAGACCAAACATTTCTATCTCCGCGAGCAACAACTTGGCGACAATGTGATAGGATTCAGCACGATAATGTGATGTCTTATAGGATCTAGGAGCACGCCTTTTGCGTGTTAGACATAATACATGTACCGTCAAATTTAATCAGGTAGACAACACGGCATCGAGGCATACATTTTGTATCGTGCAATATTTATTACAGCGGCTAGGCAATTCGACAGCGCATTGATAATCCCGCAGCACAATAACGTGTTTACAGTAATTATTGATAGAACATGATGACTGCATAAATAGCACTGAAGTATGTTACGAAAATGCTGGTGTTTTACCAGTTTGTAGGAATTTTAATTACTTTATGTTGATGGGTCATTGTCTAGTCCAAGGAAAACTGTACAGCCACACTCTCCCGCAGTATGCTACGACGAAAAAGTATTGTCTGTCTAGAGAAGTTATAAAAATGAAAGTTCATATTATGTATATTGTATAGCGGGTCGCTATATTTACGGATCCTATAGTATCCGAATGTGCGTCATTAGTGTCATAATTTCCGTGTAGAAACACATTATTGGTGAAGTTTATTTCTATTTCGCTATCTTGATTACCAGGTTCTGTGCATAAAACATTGATTATAATTAAGAATGTAACTCACTTTATTACGATTACATTGTAATATTCTGTATTATATATGCATGTCAGTAAACCACGTCGCATTACACAGAAGTAACGCGAACTTTTAATCGAGCGAGGTGTTAATCGGAACGCGACAAGTTTAGAACATAAAGGCCAAACAATGCTGCACCAGTTGAGTTTAGACGCAAACAGCATGGTCAAATGTTACTCCCCTCCACCCGCATATTATTATCATCATCATCATCAATTCCTTAACCCAGAGTCTCATTGGCGCACCACCGATGACCTTGCAACCAGCTGTCTCCACGTATTATTGAAACATATTTTTGTTTATATCCACTGCATGTCTGCATTGACTATATTACTAAATAACAGCATCAAATGTTCATATTTATTTACATTTAATATGTGAAATAATGCATGTACGAAAGCCCATAAAAATTATTCTATGTACATGTGTCGATAAACTGACGACTCACCAAACGACACACACTCTACTGATTACCTACACGCACACTAGACACCCTCGCAAATATACATAGTTCTGCAAAAGGGAATTATTGGTGTCCCAGACACCAGTGGTGTTTCGGAAGTCCAATGAATGTCCACATCTTCCCCATCAAGCCACTCCAATTCAACAATATCCATGTACTCAGCGAATTTTAAAGGCAATCTGTGGTTAGATTTCTGGAACGGTACCGTATATTTTTTATATATTTTTGTAATGTTTTTCATATACTGGTTGGTGTCAACGTTACGATCAGAACATAAAGAAAGCGGTTTCAGCGTGCATGCGAATCTCGGTGACTCTCTCATTACCTAGCAGTTACCGCGATGATGAGCAGTCACGACCGGTCTGTTGCGACTGATTAAACGTAAGCAACTGATGCTACTGTTTTTCACTGCGTTGAACAAGATATTCCAGGAAAGTTGTCGACATTATGCGCAAACTGTATATTATGGCAATGTGAGCGCTTCGTCGTCAGGAGCAATAATGCATGTCTTTTTTCCGACTTGGAGATGACGGACGGTTTCATGAGACTTACGATTGCAGCATTATCGAGATGTATCGACTGGAGACGTTTGATAACCATATTAATTTTTCTAAATAATGGTTTCGTTATTTTATCACTGGTGTGCGACGTACGGTTTCACTATTTTAGTGTTATACTGAAAGAAAATGTTAAATATGTTTTTCAGATATCAGAATGGGTGCCAAGCGCGTCAATACCAAGGCACAAGTTGCGTGCCATAGAATTCCCGAAGCTACACAGAAATGACCACGAGTAGAAGAAGGTCCTACATCAAAAGCACTAACAGGTCAAAAGACTTCGCACTACACTGCAGCAGTCACAACAGCAACACCAATATGAATATCCTGATCGCAAGTGTGGCGTAGCACGCAAAATATCTCTCACATAATGCCGCTGGCACAAACGTAGCGGCTCTCTGGCACATTCTATAAGGGCATAGGAGCGGCCTCTGTAAGGAGCTATATAAGAAACGCCAAGCTCAAGATCGGTTGGCGAGGGGAGAGGCAGTGAAAAGCGACGCAGACGAATGTGCGACCTGTAATATATTAAACTGATTCAAATGGCGTTGGTTGTTACGTTTCAACACTAACAACACCAGAACGGGGGCAGCAATATAACTGCTCAATGAAGTTGTGGAAAGTAACGAAAGCTACACGGGAAACTTCACAAACGGCATGGTCGGATTCCAAATGCACCGTCACCGCGTTACCGCCAAATATCTACAGGTTCGTCCATTAAAGCAGTTCATCATGGGGGAGAAGAAATAGGCTACGGTCCAGATGGAGTATGAAGAACATTGGGCGTGAAACTACCAGGAAAGAAATAGCTGCTGTGTACTACGGCAAATGCCTGGCAACTAACCACCCAATGTTAGTACACTCCATGGAAGAGGGCAAGCTTACTGCTTTCATTAAATAACACGAGAAGGAATTAAAACTATCCTTCCAGTGTTGTAGACCTTGCACATGTAACATATTCCTCGATGTTGCAATACAGGAACTGCACAAAAATGTCTCATTGTGGCAACATTTCCAGCACTGTTTGGCCTTTAATCTTCGTGGAACTGGTTGGACGCTGGTCACGGGAAAGGAGCGACAATAAAGGAGAAGACAGGAAGGATAATAAACCACAGTCGGGAGTTCTGTCAGGCAGTCCGTTCTTGCGAAACAACGATGATCATCCTAGAAGTCAGCCCCGATCTGAACAAGTGCAGTTATGACGAGGGAGGAGAGTTCCATCCTACATGTCCAAGTTGGGAGAGAATGTTAGCGACGAAGGAAACGGAGATGGACGTGAAATAGATGTAGTTTCGAAGAGGAATGACATTGTGTAATCAAATAAAGTTCAATCAGTTATGATAAACATTTCTTTCACATGGCACTGTGTAATAACCACACTGGATCATGACTATACTAATGCCAATTTGATGATTTTTGACATGTGAATACATTTCGACTTACATCGTGACGTTGACCAACTCACTATAATTAATTCATGAGGTTTCCATAGGTTGGCATCTTAGTCAAAATAATAAGATGATGATATAATCATACAAGGAACATACACACAAATAATTTTACATATTTAGGTACGTGTACAAACACACACTAAAAGTAGGTGAAACTTGATAAGTGGTTTCCCAAGTATAATACACTAATCTACTGGTAACTATAGTATGTGAAACCGTACGTTTGCATTTCTTAACTATCTACGAACTGACAGTCCAGTGTAAATAACGTGTACCCGATTGAAAGAGTCCAAGTTATGTACTTCAAAAATAATACCTTTTTAACGTTGCAACATGCCTATCCCTTATAATGGCATCATATACTATTTTAGCAAAACTTATGTACTTCACAATGAATACCTTTTAACATTGCAACAAGCCTATCCCTTATAATATCATCTTATGGCATCCCTTTCAGAAAAAATTCCATACATATATACATACATATATGCGTGCGTGCATGCATAGACCTACCCACCCTCACACACACACGCACGCAAGCAATCACGCACGCACGCACGCACGCACGCACGCACGCACGCACGCACAAACACACATGTCTTACCCCACAGAAGCGCTGGTGCGAGCTCTCATCTTACCTGGACAGCGTCCCATTACTGAACAGTTCCGTTTCTGTGAGGCCGAGCAAAATCGTAGTTTTTCCTTATTGAAGAATATCTTTTTTTATTTTGATAAAACATGAACATTAATATACCGACTTGTTTCATTCATTTATCTACCTAAATTATTTAATAAATTAATTTCTTACACGAAATGTTGGATGGTCCAATTACATTTACTGTCACTGTGCATACATACGTACATACATACATACATACATACATACACACATACACACATACACACATACATACATACATACATACATACATACATACATACATACATACATACATATATACACACATACATACATACATACATACATACACACATATATGCATACACATTTGCATACATATATACAAACATATATACATACATACATACATACACACACATATACACACAAACACATACACATTCAGACATACATACATACATACATACATATATACACACATACATACATACATATATACACATACACACATATATACAGAAAGACAAACACACATACACGTAGAGAGAGATACATGCATACGTAGATACACTGAGACATACATACATTCATACAGACCAACTGAACCAAACACAAATATATAAGAGTGTGTTTGAGGACGCTTGCCTATATGTACATGTATATATTCGTGTGTGTACATGAGTGCGTGCGTGCGTTCGCGCATGCTTGTGTGCGTGCGTCATGTGTGTGTGCGCGCATGCGATGCAAACGGTTGCTTACCGAACAACAGGATCAGAAATTCTTACGTATGACACAGTACCGCGGTTTGCTGGCGCCTGAGGAAAGCATATCCGAAAGGTTAACCACAATAATTATGGCAGTGCACACAAGTTACGCACACATACGACCATAAAATGTAAACATACTTGATGGATGAGTGTAAAATCAATATACGAGTATAACAAGGCACCCCGTGGCTATTCGTTATAGTGATGGACGTGCTAGCAGAACAGAATAAGATTATTAACGGGCAGATAATCATGCCTTGATGACAGAGCCAGTTGTAGCCATAATGCTATATGATCTTGGCAGGTTGGACCGATTTGGATAGAAAATTAACATATCAAAGACAACAGCAATAATAATAGTAAGATGATAGACAATCGAGAGAGATAATAGAGAGAGAGAGAGAGAGAGAGAGAGAGAGAGAGAGAGAGAGAGAGAGAGAGAGAGAGAGAGAGAGAGAGAGAGAGAGAGAGAGAGAGAGAGAGAGAGAGAGAGAGAGAGAGAGAGAGAGAGAGAGAGAGAGAGAGAGAGAGAGAGAGAGAGAGAGAGAGAGAGAGAGAGAGAGAGAGAGAGAGAGAGAGAGAGAGAGAGAGAGAGAGAGAGAGAGAGAGAGAGAGAGACTGAGCGATAAAGCTTGTCTTATATATGGTGTATCTGGCATAGCTTTGATCTTGTTTTCGTCGTATCTATGCTATGGTATTGACACTGTGTGTGTGTGTGTGTGTGTGTGTGTGTGTGTGTGTGTGTGTGTGTTTGCGTTCGTAGTTCGTAGCTATGCACAATTGTTTTTCACGCGGTTTTTCTACAATTATTCCGAGTTACAAGATCTACGCCAAACATCCGTAAAAGTTCTTTGATTATAACATTTATGTATGTACTGTGAAATGGGAAATGCTAATGTATAAGTTTTTACACTTCTTTTATTTCCAATTCAACATTTCATTGCATATTTTGTCGTATGTATATTGTATATATTTTTTCAATAAACAACGATTCAATTAAATTCAAAGCGAACTGCACGAACAGGCGACTTATATATCTTTCCTCAATTCAATGTTTTCGCTAGTTTCTTTTCAGAATCGTTTCGCGACAAAATCCAACTTATCTAGTATCCATTACGATATGCTATTTCTAGTATCCACTACGACATGCTAGCTCTAGTATCCACTACGACATGATCGCTCAAGTATCCACTGCGATAATGCTAGCTCCAGTATCCACTACGACCTGCTAGCTCTAGTGTCCACGCCGACAGGCTATTTCTAGTATCCACTACGACATGCTAACTCTAGTGACGTCAGGCTGTGGATCTGACAATTATTGTGTTAACAGCGAATACATCGGGCCAACAATAACGTTCAGGTAAATGGTCCACAACTGTGTATATAATAGTTGACAGACAATTATTTTTATTAATTTTATATGTGATTTAGTGTACCCCCAATGACTCTGACTCTGAACTCAAGGACGGTTGAAAGTTCGATTAAATGGTCCACACTTGTGTTTGCAGTAAGTGACACAGAGCGTAGAGCTGTGCACAGGCTCACCACGTTCGCGTGACATCTCGACAGTTATTTGTTGTGAAGTCCGTTAAGCAAAATATTAATTATTGTTGTATTCAGAGAACCTACATCATTTCAATATTTATGTATCATATATCAAGGTTAATACCAAATACCAAGTTCACGCAATAATTGACCAGTCCAGAATGCGTGAAACAACAACGTAGATGGCAGCCTTGTCTGTTTTGCCTGAAATCGGCTTTTACCATGTTATTAATTTATCAACTTTGCTGTTGTCATTTGTGCACAGGTTTCATAAATGTTCATTGCTATACGATTATGTTGCCTCAATTAATGTGTTATTTCATCACATGATGCGCGGTGGCTCTGCGACAGAGCGTCGGATTATCGGTGGAGGAGATCGGAGATAAGATATCCACTTGCTGCCGTTTCGAAACTTGGGCAATTTCGTTTATCCCACTTTGTCTGTGTCTTTCAGAAGAGACATTAAAACAGTATGTCCCTTCTACCTGGTGTTTATGCCAGAGGCAGTGAATATCCCACACATGCGTAACCTGCTTACATATAATTACTTAAATAAACAACTTAGTTAATTAATAATGAATAATCATAACATGTCACTTTTGACATTCGCTCATGTCGTATGCGCTGTGCCGAAAGCTTTGTTTCGATCGTCTGGTTTCCGTCATTGCGTTATAATTGTTTATGATCAACGGTTATTGTTTGGCGGATGTGCTAAAAGTCGTTGGTGCCTTCTATCTGTTGTCTTTGCCATGTGAGGTAACAATATGTGTATTCTGTCTTGTACTCACAGAGTGGTGGTCTCTAACCAGTTGAGTTTAGCTCCAGCGGCCGGAACTGCTTCCCGGTCGGACGAGTGAAGGCACCGGGCTGGCAGTATGTATGACAATTATGCCTTTGCTCACGGCAAATGTCGGTAGCAGATAGGCAGTAAAATAATGCTTTAGAAACTTGCGCAGTGTAAAAAAACTTGCGTAATGTGTTTTAAGAGCAATGACAGTTTTAGCCAACGCTGCTTAATAAACACAACATGCGTATGATACAGCCGTTTGCTTATAATCACCATGTTGTTGGTTGTGCACAGAAGCTTGATTGAAAGTAATTTAAGCTAATGTGACATCGAAGCCGTTGTTAATATCCGTTCAGTGATTTTCGTTTCGCGCATCATCAACGATGACTTTTTCGTCTGTTAATGTTGACAGGTTTATGATTCGAATGTTGGAGGCCAGTATCTCTAAGCATATTTATACATTGACTAACGCTCCCTTTCTGACGAGCAATGCACAGCTACGAGTTTCACTGCCAAGTGCGTTACCATTCTTCTTGTTGAAATCGCTCTTTTAACAACAAGTGTTCTGGTGCAACAAGGCATGTTTCCTTTTTGACGTGCAGCCACCAGTGAATATTAAAAGCTCCAATAAAGAAAAGCACGTTGGATCTTACCGATTAGTGGACACCTTAAGTCATTTTGTAGATTCGTAAAGTCAATGATTTAAGATTGACTTACATGTTTGATAGACCACCTAAATATGTTCGTTTTTATAATAATGTTCCTTCCACAACATGTGGAATATGTTACCTGATCGCACAAAGGAGTAGCGAGGATTCAAAAGAAGTGCTACTCTTAAAACAGACGGGGAGATCACAGGAATGAAAAAAACAAGTGAGACGTCAATTCAAACATAGCGAATGTCAAACTGCGCAAAGAGTAAAGTGATGCGAGAGAGCGAGATGGGGGAGGTAAGAGAAAACAAAAGAGACCCGGACAAAGATATATTCCATATGTCACAAGCTGGTGTTTCACTGTTTAACGAATGTCGAATTAATGTCACCATACCGCACATCTTCTTCCAGGATGTTGAAGCGTATATCGCCATCATAACGCATCGCCCGTTTACAACACCGGACGTCGGAACTAAGAAACGCAGCGCCGGCCAACAAGATAATCTTTGTCCTTGAATAAAGTTGCGGTGGAACATTGGATGTACATTTACCATATACCATTCAATACTCAAAGCCATATGATTATAAGACGATGATACCATAATACTCCAGAACAGAAATTTGTTTATCCGAAATTTACACAAAATGTCAGCGCCCACGCAGGAAAAAATTTTTTGTTGCACTTTTACCTGATTTCGATATCAGTATTAATAATTAAAGGTCACCAAATCAATACTGCTATGCATTAAGATCAAAATGTTAACACTTTTGGCAAATTGATAAATTGTATGAAACTACGAAAATAGCTACATATTTTGCAACGACGCTAAGAGCTGCGATAGAGGCATACGCAAGTTGTATGTATTTCCTCGGAATAACGGTTTTTCATAGTCGTCCATATTTGTGTTGTTCGGTTAATCATTGTTCGATGCCAACGTTCGAAACATTTTCCACCTACCTTCCAAGCCACTTTCGTTTCCAAGCGCATCCATGGCTTAATAAAGATGAAACAGTGTTAGCATTACTTAGCAATGTTGTTTCAATGAAAAGTAATCTTGAATGACGCGACAGGGTGAGGTATCTCAAATACGTAGTCGACATGCGGTGTGCTTGTCACTTTGTCAGCCGTCAATTACTGTTTTTCATCCCATCTTATTTTCGCTCGATTTGTTATTTCAAATGTTTGAGCTTTGTATGAAGATAAATGCATTTGCGGAATGAAGCGTTGTCATCTCATTTGTCTGTAAATACAACATAGTGAGGATTACGACTTTTCTGTCTCATTTGTCTGTAAATATATCGTAGTGATAATTATGACTTATATGTCACATCACATCTGTAGGTAAAAATAACATAGTGACAACCATGATTTTCTTTTGTCATTTGTCTACAAAATATAGCGTAGTGATTATTATGACTGTCCTCCAGATTTCATTATAAATATTGCGTCGTGATGACTATTAATTTCTGTCTCATTTGTCTGTAAAAATAATAGCATAGTGTTAATTGCAAATGTTTCTGTCTCAGGTATCTTAAATACAATGTAGTGATATTTACAACTTATCTGACTGAATTGTCTGTTAACATAGTATAGTGATAAGTATGACTTATCTCTCTTACTTTTCTGTATATAATTACAGCGATGTGATCAGTACAACTTATCTGGTTTATTTGTCGGTAAATATAGTGACAACTATGACTTTCTGCCTGATTTTCCTTTGAATAACTATGTGTGTCATTTATCACAAAATATATCATCATGATAATTACGACTTTTTTGTCTCATATGTCTTTAAAATAGAATAGTAATTAATACGGCTTTTCTGAGACACATAATGATAATTACGATTTATGTGTCTCATGTGTATGTAAATATCTAATTATTTCAACAACAATGAAAGTACACATAATTCAGATGCGAGCGTTGATTACTGTAAGCATACTTTGCTACGAAACCCGACATAATTCAAGGAAATATGTGCAATAGCTGCAGTCTTAACTATTGCTTTGTACAGGATGACAATTACCTGTTTCTCCTGATACGTGATAATGCTCCTAATTAGCCCTAGAATTTTATTTCCTTTCGAAGCAGCAATCCCACATTGCTCTGAAACCTAAATGTCAACACTAAATCCTTTTCTTTTATGGTTCTACCTATTACAGCATCCCCCATTTTATTTTCTTCGTCCATGTTCCATGTCATATGTGTATGCATTTACACTTACCAAATTGAATAACGTTTGTAATTTTTTTATCATTTAACTAATTTATCTAGATCATCCTGTAAACTTATTTGTATAATTAGTAACTTTCCTGGATACTTTTGTGTCATCTGCAAAATTACTTTAGATATGTCATCTTCCAAAGTATTTGTATATATTCAAAAGAACATAGGGCCTAATACTGATCCCTGTGGTACTCCTCTCAAAACAAATGTCCAGTTTGAAATTTCACCATCTACTATTACTCTCTGTCTTCTGCATGTAAGCTTTCCAGTTGATTATCTCATTAACATGGCTTTTAGTTGAAATAACATAATATTTGATGTGGCATTTTATCAAAAGCTTTCTGTAAATCGAAGTAGACAACATCCACAGGTGACCCGCCATCATTCTCCTGATGTACCTACCCATACACTAAACATAATTCCCAAGTATACATAGTTCTACACAAGGGGATTGTTGGAGTCTCATACACCAGTGCTGTTTCGGGAGTCCAACGAATGTCCACGTCTCCCCATCAAGCCACTCCAATTCAACACTATCCATGTACTCAATGGATTTTAAAGGAAACCAACGGTTAGATTTCGGGAAAGGGACCGTCGATTTTTCATTCATATTGTTCGTATACTGGTTGGTGTCAACATTGCGATCGCAACATAAGGAAAACTGTTCCATCGTGCATGCGTATTTCGGTGGCTGTCTCGTTACCTAGCAGTCACCGCGATGATGAATGAAGCCATGGCAGTGTGGTCGACCTAAAGAACGATTTTCCAGCTATGTTGTCTACACGTTGCGCAAATTGTATATTGCGGTAATAATCTCGACATAGAGCAGAATGTGGACGCCCTTGTTACTTTTGATTGACGATAACATTCGCACTAATCTTTAAAGGGCCTACACCACCATTACGATGTGTGCGAACCTTGAATTGGTAGACTATTATTCTTTGAGGATTATTTGTGATTATTCCAATGGACACATACATTAAGAAATGCTCAACTGTTATTGGTAAGGGTAAATACGACATTTAAATGTGCCAAGCTTTGTTTATTGTGCAGCTGGATACACCGTAAGTCCAATGTTATACTGGATTTGTACCAACTGCACGTCGATGCTAGGCGGAATGGCAGGAAGAATAATTGTAAACGGGGAATGCATTGAACAACCGTTACAAACGACTTGACACGATAATCGAACTGCGTCGAAATTGCGAATTCGAAACGACATACGAAACGTATTTCGGCAGGTAAAGTTTGTCGCTAGCGTAGACAACGCACATCGCTGAAGATTATTCGAAGCATGCCGATTGACCTAGGTTAGCAGAAACATGAGACGTAATAACACAGATGTACGATAACTAATTGCTGGTGAAAAATCATATATACTATGCAAACGTACGTCACACATTGACAGATACGTCGTTAGAACAGTTCTGTTCTATGCTTTGACGAAAACTATTAATATGTCATCCGTAACATATGTCGAGCTTTATATTTGCCAGCGATATACCATAATATATAGCGAGTCATTTTAGTAAAATAAGAACCGTTTTGATATCAGATATCATACAAATAAAATTAACAGTTGGTGGCAATGCGAAGCAAATGTTGCAATGCATCATTTATTTTTATTCGTCTGGGTTGACTGTATTAGTGGCCTAAGCCAATGTTTACATATCATAAGCACAGGCAAATTTTATTTATCCAGAATTTATAGAATGTTAAGTAGTTTAGACTGGTGTGCGACGTACGGTTTCGGGTGACGAACGGTTTCACTATTTTAGTGTTATACTGATCACTGATATTAAACGTGGTTTTCATATTTCAGAATGGGTGGCAAGGGCGTCAAGCCCAATACACAAGTTGCGTGCCATGGAATTCCCGAAGCAACACAGAAATGACCCAGCGTGGAAGAGGGTCCTACATCAAAAGGACTAGCAAGTCAACAGACTTCGCACTACACTGCAGCAGTCGCTGCAGCAATGCCAATATGAATATCGTGATCGCTAGTGTGGCGTAACACACCACACCCCTTACATAATGTCGCTGTCACAAACGTTACGGCTCTCTCGCGCATTGTGCAACTTTAGCATGTAATTATGTAATTGAATCATTGTGTTGTACGCTAGACAATTAGACTGTGTTTTGAAGAAACACATATTTAGTTACCTAGCCATGTTTACATTTATGTTGATTTAACCAACTGGTGAAGATGGGTTGCAAAATGTCGTAACTATCACCATGTTGTATTTACACACAGATGACACAAAGACAATAGATTCTATGCATGCATTCGTTTTCAAGGAAAGTGCATACATTTGAATTAATAGTACCGTTAAATGCTGGCGAGTCGAGCGATACAAACATCATAACAAAAACACGTATTATCGGCTTGTAGGATATGCCTCCCCCTCCTATCTTCTGCTGGGCTGCACCAACGGTTCGGAAAGTCATTTCTCACAGGCGTAGATGTAAGGTGTTTTAATTGTCTGTCTTTTTGTGTTAGCCAATAAGTATTAGAGTACTACAGAAGTGTAGTCAACGCGCTGTTCGAGGTTCGACGAGATTTTAATCGTGTACATCAGACGGCTACATATATTGTGACAATACAATCGCCCACATTGACAATGAAAACAAAACAGCGAATATAAATATCACCGTAAAAATTAACACAGACAGTTAACATCCAGAAGTTTAAAAGAGAAATGTAATTGTTAAATATAACCGGCAATTTGGAATTCTAATGGTAAAGCAGGTATGGCCCGCCAGGACCACCCTTACTGATAACTTGGATGCCTAAAATGTAGCTTGTGCCGGCCCCTTCGAATACATCCACCTGTGTCATGCATTTTCCACCAGTGTATTTATACTTTGAATTTTCCAAATTTCCAGACTCCGTAAATAAAGGCGTTATAAATTACCTCAACACCCAATGGGTTACATATATTGGTTATTTCATCTTCAAAACACAACAATTTCTTTAGAATACAACCTGTCGCTGCATCGATTATGCATAATATTTTCCCGCGGATATCGGCAAACTTCGATGTGACGTCACTGGTAACGTGGAAACGTAGCGAGACTCGGACTTTCCATTCATTCACTTGTTGTTTTGAAGCGAGCGGCAGAATATGTTTTTGTGGCATTCGGTTGTATTGCAAACAGTAGTAAGACTACAGTAACATGTTGTTCATTTAGGTGCCCTACGCGGCCAGCTTTTGTAAAGAAATGGCCGCGAAAATGAAACCTTCAAACTTCAAGCCAACGAAGGACAAACTTGTTTCGACCGCGACCCGGAGAAAATGGCAGCTTTTGATTATAGTCGTGCTAAGATTTAACAAGATTTAACAAGATTTGCCATCCAAGCCAAAGGCCCAGATGGCAAGTGGACAAGGAAGCCATTGGCTTATCGAGAGTCCAACAATGTTCACCTACTTATAACCCGCCCTTCTGATATATGTGTCAACCTTGTTTTTAAACATATTCACGCTGCTAGCAGTTACACAATCTGTAGACAGTTTGTTCCATTCATTTACTGTCCTCTGTGAGAACGAGTGCTTCCTGATGTCCAATCTACATTGATCCTTTACTAATTTTACCTGATGTCCTCTAGTTCTGCTATCCTTCTTGAGTGAGAAAAACATATTTCTATCAATATTTTCATACCCATTCAATATCTTAAAAACTTCAATCTGATCTCCTCTTAACCTCCTTGTCTCTAGAGTTGTTAAACCACATTCTTTCAGGCGTTCTTCATAACTAAGGTCTCTAAGTTCTGGAATCATTTTAGTTGCTCTCCTTTGTATGCTTTCAAGCGTATCTATATCCTTCTTACGATATGGTCTCCATGCTTGTATACAGTATTCTAAATGAGGTCTAACTATTGCTTTATAAAGAGGTATAATTAACTTTTTTCCCTTGTATGTTATGTTTCTTCTAATCAATCCAAGAATTTGATTACCCTTTGAAGCTGCAATACCACACTGCTCTGAAACTTTCATATCAGCGCTTATTGTAACTCCTAAGTCCTTTTCTTTTACAGTAGTACCAAGAACAGTAGCTCCCATTTTATAGTTTACATTCAAGTTCCCATGTCCTGTATGTAGGCATTTACATTTCCCAAAATTGAACAGCATCTGCCATTTCTCAGACCATTTCACTAATCTGTCTAGATCGTTTTGTAAATGTTGTTTATCACCATCAGTATTAACCTTTCTAAACAGTTTTGTGTCGTCCGCAAATTTCAGTACGTTACTTGTTATACTGTCGTCCAAGTCATTGATATAAATTAAGAATAATATAGGTCCTAATACTGATCCTTGAGGTACCCCACTCAAAACCGATTTCCAATTTGAAACTTCGCCATCTACTACAACTCGTTGTCTTCTGTCAGTCAGCCATTGTTCTATCCAGTCAGTTATGCTATCCCCGATACCATGGGCTTTTAATTTAAGTAGCAATCTTTGATGTGGCACTTTGTCAAAAGCTTTCTGAAAATCTAAGTAGATAATATCTACTGGCGATCCCTCGTCTATCCACTTAGTGATTTCTTCCAAAAAACATAACACATTTGTTAAGCATGACCTCGCTTTAAGGAATCCATGTTGAGATGAATTTAATAATTTATGCTTAACGAGGAAGTCCACCATATGGTCTTTAATTAACCTTTCTAATAATTTACAAATCACTGACGTTAAACTCACTGGCCTGTAATTCTCTGACTTATTTCTCGAACCCTTTTTAAATAATGGTATGATGTTTGCTTCTTTCCATTCAAACGGAACAACTCCCTCTTTTAATGACAAGTTGAATACTCTTGCAAGTGGTATACTGATTTGATCTACTGTTTCCATTAGTAATTTTGGAGGAATCCCATCCACTCCCGGTGATTTGTTATCCTTCATTGCCTTTATTTTCCTAGCTACCAATTCTGGAGTTACAACTAACGGTCCTAAATAGTCAGATTTAGTCCCCTGAAATTTAGCATCAGCAACTGGTAATGAACTAATATCTTCTTTTGTAAAAACTGAACTGAAGTAACCATTTAGGTCTTCCGCCATTAAAAACCCCTGTGATATTATATTTCCAGCACTGTCTTCTAGAGGTCCAACCTTGTCTTGTACGTTTTGTTTACTCCTGACATATGCATAAAAACTCTTGCTGTCAGTTTTTATGTTACATGCCAGTTTTTGCTCATAGCTTCTTTTAGATTGTCTGATTTCAGTTGTAGCTGCATTAAGTGCCTCTTTGTATTTTGCATAGTCTTCTTCCTTTCTGGTACGCCTATAAACCCTCCACATAGTTTGTTTTAGCATTATTTTTCTAATTGCCTCTTTTGACACGTGTTTCTTTCTACACCGTTTTCCTTGTTTTCGGAAGGGAACAAATTTATCAATGATACTCTCAATTTCATATTTTAGAATATTCCAACATTCAATTGCAGTCTTATTCATCAGCATGTTATTCCAATCTAGCTGTGCTAAGTATTTTCTCATATCTTTGTAGTTACCTTTGTGGAAGTTTCTCTTGTTCGTTTTCTTATTTTTACTTTCTGATTTTACATTGATGTCAAAATGTATTTGATTATGGTCACTATTACCCAATGGTTCAAATATTTTTACATTGTCCACTAATTCTTTTTGTGATGACAAAACTATATCTAATACATTTTCTCCCCTGGTTGGTTCTAGTACGTGCTGAGTAAGAAAGCTATCCTGGATTAAACATAGAAATTGTTGATCCTCAATCCCTGTGCTCTCTAGAGAATTCCATTGTATGTGTCCATGGTTAAAATCTCCCATTATGATACATTCCCTTTACTAACTTCCTTTATAGCGTTTTTTATTTTTGTGTTGTCCTCTTCGTTTATGTTTGGACTTCGGTAAACTAATCCAACAGTTAATTTTGAATTTCCTGAAACAATTTTGCACCAAACAGCTTCATCGCAATCTGCTTCCCTTTCTAGTTTCATTTCATAAGCCTGAATAGATTCTTTAACATATAAAATAACTCCCCGCCCCTTCTTCCTATTCGATCTTTCCTAAACATTACGTATCCTGTCAGTCCTAATTCAGCATCTGTTATATCTATGTTGGCCCATGATTCAGTTATACCAATTATGTGAGGGTCAATATCTTCTACCATAATGTTTAATTCGTTTTTCTTATTTACTATGCTCCTTGCATTTAAACATACGCATCTATAACCTTTTTCAGAGATGTTTTTCGGATGATTTGATATTGGTTTATCTGTGCTAGTGGTCTCTTGTTCTGCTTGAGACACCTCTAGGTAACCCCCTGCACTTCTAGTTTAAAGAATGTTTACTTCCAAAAATATTTGTCATTGTACCCAAGTCGCTATCTACTGCTGCTGAAAGTTTGTCCGCGAATACTGCCGCCCCCTTTCCACTTAAATGAAGCCCATCCTTCATGTACATATCACCCTCCCAACAAAACTTTCCCATAAATCCACAAATCCAACTTCCTCTTCCCTACACAGCCTCTGGACTAACATGTTAATTGCCATCCCCCGACAATTTCGATATTTATGACCCTCCTGCCCATCACAGGTAAAATCCCTGACAGTATTACCTGCTCAACCCGCGTCTGTTTTAGTGTTCTGACCAACTGCCTATATTTCCTAACTATGGCAGTTGTACCCTCCCTCTCTACGTTATTTGTCCCTACATGTACTAAAACAGATCCACCCTTACCCGAGCCTACGATGTTTTTTACCCTCTCAGTTATCGCCTCTATTTTGGCTCCAGGCAAGCAGACCACCACATCATCTCCCTTGTTTAAGACTCTGTCGGTCTTCCTAACTATCGAATCCCCCACAAACACCCTCGCTCTCTTCCTCACCCCCTCTATCACTGCTGCAGAATAACTCTTCCTTTCGATCCCCTCCATCACATTCTGTCCTGACCCCTTCCCTTCCGTCTCCCCCACTCCCTTCTCCTTCCCTCCTGTCTCCCCTACTCCCCTCTCCTTCACTCCGGTTGTTTTCCCTCCCGTCTCCCCCCACTCCCTTCTCCTTCCCTCCTGTCTCCGCTACTCCCTCTCCTTCACCCCGGTTGTCTTCCCTCCCGTCTCCCCACTCCCTTCTCCTTCCCTCCTGTCTCCCCTACTCCCCTCTCCTTCACCCCGGTTGTCTTCCCTCCCGTTCCTTTCCTTCCCGTCTCCTTACGTCCTGTCTCCCTATGACCTGTCACCTTCCCTCCTCTCAGCTTCCTCCCAGGCTGAGGTGAGCTCTCCCTAGCATCTCTTGTGTCTTTCCCCACTTTATCGTCTACTGTTCCCTCACCGGAACTACTGGCACAACTCCCCTGATCCCTTCCCACCATTGCCACAACGAGCAGTCTCAGCTCTTTCAACTCCACCTCTATTTCCTTCATCCTTGCGCATCCCCTACACTCAAAATTAAAACTATCTGCCTGGACCTCAGCCCAGGACTTTTCGCACCCAGACTTGACGAAATCTACCCAGTTACTACAACTGCCACAAATTACGTGCCTTGTGGCCTTTAACTGTCGTTTGCACGGGGCCATCATACAATTTAGTTTTAATTAGTGTGCTACGTTAGCCTTGAATAAGGCTGTTTTTGTGATCAAAAGAACACTTTAGGCTAAAAATCCTGCCACCTAGCGAATACGGAGAACACTGTGTAACAAAACAACGAAGTGAGTGTGTACTAATTTACGCTAAAGTCCTGCTGTTAATTCCTTTTTACCGAAAACGTTGACTACCACTATGTCAGATATTACCTTATGTATGTAATTTAAGTAAATAAATCACTTTATCTTATATATATATATATTAGCTAATGTAAACGATAGCTCGATGCACGGGTTGAATGACTTGTAAACAAACTCCCTTTTATCACTCGTTGAGTTTGAATCCGGGAAAAAAAAATACTACCTCTGTTAACAACAACGGTTTCTTAATATATGTCTACAAGAAGTTGGTGAACAATATATGTATAATACTAATACTTATTCTAACCAATATTCACTGTTACTGACTATTCACTATGTTATCTAATTTTTCGAATTGTAAACACCCCTATTAACGCTCGCTGAATTCCCCGACAGAATCCGAAACTAACTTACTCTAAAATACTCCCTCTGACTAATAATTAACAAAACCTGTTTCCTAATATATGTCTACAATACGTTTGTGTATAATATATATGCAATAGTAATACTTATTCTATTTGATATTCCACGTATTTCTGTAAATGATCTACACCAAATTCAAGTCGCTGCACCAAGATATCTTTGAAAGAGCATGATGTGCCAACATTATTCCAGGTAGTAAAAATTATGTTGATGTACGTCGCTCGGATCGATGGTAAGCAGCTTGCTTGCCACTAGCAGCGAGATATTTTACTTTCTGACATAACCTTGAAAAGATATCTCCTAGAGCAGCCAAGATTCGCCGCTACCATACATATACACATCTCAAGTTATTAATACTCTTACTTCCATATAGCGGTAAAAATTTACAAACACTAAAACAAAACGCATCATATGCAGCTAGACATAGGAGAACGCAAGTTTGTGTTTATTTTTGTAAATTTTGAACGTTATGTTGAAGTAAGAGTATTTTTTACCACTGACATGTGCACATGTAATTTTTATATATGAGGAGACGATTGGCGGCTCTGTGTGGTCATTTTCATGGTTAGGTTAGAAAGTAAATAAGAACAAGCCGAAGGCTACTGGCCTCGCAAAACTACTCCGAAAGAACCGAATTCGAGGACGATTCTGTGGTATCACTTGGCGATAGTGGTTCGAAATCGTTACATTTTACTTTTTATTCCGGAAAATTGACACCGCCACCACTCACCATAGAAACGCGAGATAAACAATGCTGAAACAATGTATATAAATCACTGACTTAATGTAGGCCCACGTCATCAGTTGCGTCACAAAACCACGTGATTGCTCCTCATTACCTTTGAATTTTCGCGCGCTTTACGAGTGAAACGCATTAAATATACAATTTTACATATAAATAAATCTTTTTGTTAACTCTTTCTGCTGGTATATTGTACATACAATATTAAGCTTTGTGCACACGCCGATAAAGCATTTTTGTTAGTACCTTATTGTTATTGGGTGGGTTCATTGACTTGTTCATGTTATTAATTTATTGCTTGATTCATGTAGTTCGCTGCCTGATTCATGTTGCTTTTTCACTAATTGATTCATGTTCTTGTTGCACGAATTGATTCGTCTTGTTGTTTCATCAATTGATTCATGATGCCGCTTCACCTGATTCATGTTCTTGTCACGATTTTTCTGTCGAAATGTTGCTTATTGAATGTATAAATGTTCCACCAACTAGGCCATGTTGTTTGTTCTCATTTTACAATTTCCTTGCTAGATTTATAACCCTCTAGTTAATGGGTAATTCCGTAACATAAATTAGGGTTAGTGTCCTGCGGGCAGTTGCATGACAGGCAACCAACTAAGTCGATAATTTACACACGAGTCCCTCAATGTCAACATGTTGGCCAAATGCTTGGGTGCCGTTGCATGACTGCCTCTCCCCAGCTGTCCCCCAACTGGGTTCCACCTGCGGGACTAGTCGATCAACAGATCTCCCCATTTTAGGGGCAAATCTTCCCATAATTCAATTCGTCATTAATTAAAATGATGTGTATATATAGCACTAACAGCAACAGGGTGAGGTTCGTGGGATTACAATTGGTAAATTTATTAAGGATGAGGCCCTTGTGAACTTATTTCGTATGCAGCACCACAATTAAAGCAACTATGTTTAATTCATACTGTAGTACAATGTATTCCTCAAGTCTAGTGTAAGCAAATACGGTTGAATATGATAGTGCATAACCAGGTTATGGTAATGACATTTCATCAGCCCCTGCTTCTAAGAAAGCTATCAATCAATGCTTAAGAAAATGTTTCTGGTAAAGATAAGTATGCTAATTAGTTATTAACCCAAACAAAATTGTTCAGCTTTCAGGAAAGTTTTTTATACATAAAATTATTTTGGTGTGCCAATATGGTACTTTTCATGTGAATGGTCCATACTGCTCTAGATAACATCCAAGTGTGCTGGGGCTGCCTCGGGCTGCACCAGGAGTTGTGTTTTTTCTTTGGGTTGGAACTCACCTGGGCCATGTCATGCAACAGCCCCTAATGACTAGGAGGTAATTAGCCTAACTTCGGCTAGAACTGGACTTAGGGGTGTGTCATGCAACAGAACCTTGATCAGAATACAATAGCTAGTTCTTTTCATCTGTCAGATTTACAAATGAGTTCCCGCTCTCCAATTTCACGTAGTGTCACGATATATGTGATGGCAAGAACATATCTCGAGGAAACGTAATTAAGTTGCCTGTGAATGAATGTATCAATGTAGCAATGCAGAAGTAAAAGTAAGAAACCTGACGAAGGTAGTCAAGCGATAACTGTGATGATTTATTAATTAATACGTTGAATCGCATGTATTTGTCTTTATTTGGATCAAGTCTGGTATGATTAATTAGATGCATTTTCCGCTGTGTCATATTTAGATGTCGTATGCCTAAGCTTTGCTTAATGATAAGACATTAATTCGGCACTCGTTGAAGGGAGAAACACCAGCTTGTGAAACACACGGAATATATCTTTGTCCCGATCTCTCTTGTTTCCTTGTTTATATATATATATATATATATATATATATATATATATATATATATATATATATATATATATATATATATATATATATATATATATATATATATATATATATATATATATATACATATATATATATATATATTTATATACATATATATATGTATATAAATATATGTATATATATGTATATATATATATATATATATATATATACATATACATATACATATACATATATACATGACTTAAGGTGTCCACTAATTAGTGAGATCCTACGCGCTTTCTTTCTTGGAGCGTTAGTATTCAATGATGGCAGCACGTAAAAGAGGAAACACGCCCTGTTGCTCACGAACACTCTTTATTGAACGAGCTGTTTCACCAAGAAAAATGATGACGTGTTTAGCAGTGAAGCTCGTAGCTGTGCTATGCTCGTCAGAAGGCAAGCGTTTGCAAACTGCTAATATGTTTAGTGAGACTGGCACCAGTACATCAATCTGAACCTACCAACATTGACAGACGACAATTATCGTTGATGATGCGCGAAACGAATGACGACTAAGAGGATATTAGCAACGGCTTCGGAGTCACATTAGTTTCAATCATGCTTCATTGAACAAACAATAACATGGCGATTAAGAAGAAACGGCTGCATCACAGGTTTGTTGTGTTTACTAAGTAGCGTTGGCTAAAGCTGTGATTACTGTCAAAGCACATAACGTGGGTTTTTATATTGCGCTTTGTTTAAATTATGGTGGTATATATATATATATATATATATATATATATATATATATATATATATATATATATATATATATATATATAATATACCACCACCATTTAAAAAATCATGGTGGTATATATATATATATATATATATATATATATATATATATATATATATATATATATATATATATATATATATATATATATATATATATATATATATATATATATATATATATCATATATATATATATATATATATATATATATATATATATATATATATATATATATATATATATACATACCACCATTAATTTTTTTCATTTGTCCAAAACTACAATTAAATTGTGTGTATGCATTAAATTATTTTGGTGTGCCGTTTTGATACTGAGAATGTCTTATAATGCGCTAGATAACACCAACGAGTGCACGGGCTGCACCAGGAGGTGTCCTACTTTGAGTGGAACTCAACTAGGCGCCTATCGTGCAACAGCTCCTAATGACTAGGTAGTAGTTAGCCTAACTTGGGCTGGAACTGGACTTAGGCAGGTGTCGTGCAACAGGAAACTGGATCAGAATATAAGAACTACTTCTCAACATCTATTGTATTTATAAATGAGCTCCCGCTGTCCAATTTAACGTAGTGTCCCGTGATATGCGATGGCAAGAACAGAACTCGAGGGAACATAATTAATTTGCTCGTGTGGTAAACTACATTGTAGAAAGAAAACCGAGAAAATTTAGAAAGGTAATCAAGAGATAAATGTGGCGATTTATTAATCAGTGAGTTGAATCGCATGTAATTATTTAGACAAAATTTTTTATGATTAATTAGGCTGTCATATTTATAAGGCGGATGCATAGGCTTTCGATGTTCCTTAATGACATAGCATTAATTTAGCATTCGTTGAAGGAAAATACATCTTGTGACATATGGAATATATTTCTATCCGGGACTCCCTTGTTTCCTATGACCATCTCGATGACCGTATCTTGCTTTTTCTCGATTTTCCCTTATTTACTCACACGTGCACACTTACCCACACCAACAAGATTAGTAAAATCTGGAATGTAATGATTTTTCGCGTTTTTCAGTTTACATAGTAAAAATAGGAGACCAGACATAATAAGCCACATGCATTGTGTGCGTGTGTGCGTGTGTGTATGAGCGTGTGCGTGTGTGTGTGTGTGTGTGTGTGTGTGTGTATGTGTGTGTGTGTGTGAGTGCGTGCGCGCGCGCGCGCGTGTGTGTGTGTGTGTGTGTGTGTGTGTGTGTGTGTGTGTGTGTGTGTGTGTGTGCGTGTGTGTGTGTGTGGTTCCGTGCTTTTCAAGCCTGGGCACAAGGTCAAAGTTGATAAATAACAAAATTGTTACACATAAAAAACCGATTTCAAGCAAAACAGACAAAACAGGACTGCCATCTACGTTGATGTTTCACACCTTCTGGACCTGTTTATTATTGTCGGTGCATGTAATTTGGTATTTACTTTTATATGCAATACACAAATATTGTAATGGTATTGGTTCTCTCAACACAAGTTTAACAAATATTGTGTTTAACTGACTGAACAACTAAATAACTGTCGAGATGTCACGCGGACCATTTGGTTGAATTATCTACCGTTCTTGAGTTCAGATGTCCAGTAATTTGGGGTAAGACGAAATGACATGAACAATTAAAGAGAAAAAAAATATAATTTTGTTTCCGTTCGTTATGGTGGCAGCACTGTGGATTTGGTTAAATAATATATTGTTGGCATGATGTAAATATATATATATATATATATATATATATATATATATATATATATATATATATATATATATATATATATATATATATATATATATATATATATATATATATATATATATATATATATATTTATATATATATATATATATATATATATATATATATATAGATAGATAGATAGATAGATAGATATGTCTGCAATAAACATGGAAGGTCGCTGACCAATGATGCGTAATTGAGAAAATGTCTGCAAGACGATATAATCGTACAGACGGTTAGTTAGTGGATGCCACGTATTAACTGACCGTCCAACTATGTTTGTACATTATATTAATAAACCGCTGTTTATAGAGCACTATTATACTAACTAAAAGGGTGTTTGTAGGTTTCGTGGCAAATCGGTAGTGATATAGTTTTTTTTTTTAATTTAGGGGGTCAACAGCCCCACCCACAATGCACCGACATCACTTTTTTGGATGCAGCACACCAAAAGCACCATGAAACCATTGTTAAGAGATGATTATTACTTTAATTAATGTATTACATCGTGGGCTAATCGGCCACCATATTGTTTATTGAGGAAGTCAAGGAACAATTCCACAGTTTGCCAACATCACTTGTTGGCTTCCTCACATCCATATCACTTTAAAACCGTTGGTTTGCATGCTTTACTCAAACATGTCTGGTTTCAATCTTCTAAAATTGGCACCGGTATAGTAGAAGTTTCGCTGTTCATAGGAGCTCCGCATGTGAAGAAATGCTTTCTAAATTCTGTCTGGAATATCTCGTACTTAAGTGCGTAGATGAACGGGTTGGCGCAACAGTTCAAGAATATCGCGATAACGGTAAAATTGTAATACCAACCGGTGAAGTCGACGGCATAGCCGAAATTAAACGCAAGAAAAGTAAATTGGTTCCACGAGTTACATAGGATATAACACACGACGATGATCACTAACATCTTCAAAACGTTGCGTGAGGCACGCGCCTTCTGGACAGCTACCTCGTTGCCACTGGTTTGTCCCTGAGGAGATATACGGCTCCGTAGGTAGAGAAAGATCCTGCTGTAGCAAGTTATGAACACTGTGATCGGAATGAGGTACTGCGTTATGAACAGCCCTACGCCACATAACTTCTGCCACCAGGGACTGACAAAGAGCGACATGACGGCACAGCGACCATCAATGACACCAGAAGTTGGCACGACCACGGCAAGCATGACTATCAGTCCAGGAAACCAAGACGCGGCGGCCATTATTAGGACAGTTCGCTTCGAAACAGAGTTATGATGGACTATTGGATGCAAAACTGCCAAGTAACGTTCAGCAGTCAACATGATTAGTGAATACGACGACGATATTAGAAAGCTCCACAGTGGAAGGTCACTGAGCCAAAATATGCAATATATTTCTCCCATAATTCCTGATAAATCGTGCGCGACCGACGTCCTCGTTGTCGTTAGCATGATACAGACCGCTGTCACCAAGTCGATGCAACTTTGATTCAATATTAGAATGTTAGTAAATGTTTTGCGCAGTGTTGTACTCTTCGCAATTACGACGATCACGATTAAGTTTCCAAGAATGCCAAGAACAGAAACCGAACTATACGCAATGTTGAGGTAGGCATTCGGCATACGTATGTTCGGCAATGGGCTGCTCGTACCGTTGACGTTTATTCCTGGGTGTTGTATTTCAGAAAAGTTCAGTCCTCCCGGATAGTCGCTCTCATTTCCACTCGTTGCCATGGTTTTCCTTTTAGCATTCCGTAATTTAGCATTCCGTATTTTGAAGAGTCAATGGGCTGTCTAGTTTACTTTGCACAACCCTGCACGCGTGTGATGTCAACTGAGGCGTCGTTGTTATATCCATCTGAAAAGAAAACGTAAACCATCATGAACATGGCATGGTGTCTTTCAAACTGTTCGAAATATATGTTCAATTCCAGTTACTTCTGTTATGCTAATAATACTGACGATGTATCTTTAACGAGCATAGCACAACTACGAGCTTCACTGCCAAACACGTCATCATTCTTCTTGGTGAAACAGCTCGTTCAATAAAGAGTGTTCGTGAGCAACAGGGCGTGTTTCCTCTTTTACGTGCAGCCATCAGTGAATACTAACGCTCCAAGAAAGAACGCGCGTAGGATCTCACCAATTAGTGGACACCTTAAGTCATGATGTAGATTCATAAAGTCAGTGATTTAAGATAATCAATGGAATCTGAAAAATAACATTACCTTCCATATTCTGCAAACTCATTGATGTGTGCGTGCGTGTGCAGGCGTATTTAAAGGAAAACAAAAGTCATATGTTCGGCCTATGCACCTAAAATAGTTGCTAAGACAAAATCATTTGTAACTACAATAAAAAATATCACGCCAGTGATTTACTAAGAAAATATTTTTGACCACATAACATCTTAATTTTATAGACTACGCCATAATATTAGTACTCTTACGTCACGAATATTTCCATACACATATTCTTATATATGTGCCAAAATTATATGGCCATGCTGCTTGCTTCCAAATTCAACTTATGTAATGTATTTTGGCCGTTGTTTACTAAATTAGTCCTCTTTCTCTCAAAACAGAACGTCTGCTTGAGATTTTTCGTTGTTTACGTGTATGACTGCCTCCCTTAATACGTCACATGTAGTCTAGGTTAACAGATTTTCAGGGCTGTCTCTTCTCACCCACCATATTTACCACATTTTTGGAGAGGATCATGACTGACGCCCTTGATCACGTAGGAACATTAAGCATCGGAGGCAGGACAGCAACACATTTTCGCTTTACAGAAGATATCGATGGCTTAGCAGGGGATGAAAAGGAGCCAGTCATCCTAGTGAATCGCCTCGACAAAATATCTGCGTCCTACGGAATGGAAATATTACTGCTGAGAAAACCAAGCCAATGACCAACAACATCAATGGAGTCAAAAAGAAGATCAAAGTGAGGGGACAAAGATTAGAAACAGTGTCCAAATTCAATTAACTGGGTTCAGATTTCACAGACGGGGGATTCAAAGCTGAGATCATTTGAAAGATTGCCTAGAAAACAACAACGCTGACTATATAGAAACCTATATAGAAAGATAAAAACATCACCCTTCGATCTAAAATCAGACTGATACTATCACATGTCATGTCAATATTTATATATGCATGCAATACATGGACTCTTAGAACCGAACTACAAAGAAGAGTACAAGCCACGGAAATGAGGTGCTATCGAAAGATCGTTTTCTTCTCATACAATGACTATATAATCAACGAAGAGGTCCACTACATAATCCAACAAGCCATGCTTGACGTAGATTACATAACTCCGAACAACTGGAGTTCGTAGCTACGTACAATTATTACCATTGCCTTGCGTGTTCTCTCGGAATGTTCCGAGTTACGTGAAGTTGTTAATTTCATTGGCATTACCGTACGTAAACTTTACTGGGTAGTGCAAAGAGTCATAAGCTCTCTCGCAGTCGCTGATCTTCTGTGCAACGTTTTTTTACCGCGCTTTTACCTAACGTGAAACTATCGTACATGCCTTTATTTGACAATTCACAATATGTTAAATATTGGTATATGAAATATAGTTGGTGTTTCTCTCCTCTTTCTCACTGAAGTCCAGGGTGGAACTGGCATCATTACCCTTCATCGATTTTATTTTTGTTTTCCTTCTTCGAGCTCCACCAACCGTCTCCACTCCACCTATCATTCGCCCTCTTCCTCCATTCTCCCCCAACTGCCGCCATATTTATCTTCACCCTGTCCTCTCATCGCAGTCGCAGACTTTCTCTTCCCCTTCTACCCTTCACTCTCAGCCCACCCGCTCTTCGTCAAGTTTTCTTCTTCCATTCGTTGATATCACATTCTAGTCGTTTGTCATTACTAATTTACACAATAACTTTTAGCACAGCGCGTAAAGTGACATATTAAAGTTGTAAAATGTAACGCCGCAATTATATGTTAATAAACGTGTCAATGTGTATAGGCCAACGTGTGCACAACGATTTTAAAATTATTGCTAGTTATTCCGGGGGAATTGCTTAGAAACCACCCGAGCGAAAGTGGGATTCATATGTGGCCTAGTAGCATAAACTAATGACATGTTGTGCTAGAATTTTAGTTGTGAACATGCGGTGCAATAATTCTTTCTCGAGGACAAACAGGAACGGTCCTCAAAATGTGTCGTTGGTCGTATCTAATATTTCACATCGATTTAGAGAATTACAAGTAATAGCGTTTAACAACCCAGTATGTTGTAGCCATAACACTACGAAGTTATCAGTCAGAGTTCATACTGTGTTTACTGGCGACGTTTGTGGGAGAGTAGGTTAGTCGTGCGTCGAATTGAACTAAGTTGATCCTGGTACTCAGAGAAAAAACGTAAAAAGCGACGTTGCTTGGCAGCACTTGGGTCGCAGATATTACGTCTACATAGAAATGTGTTCTTTATGACAGAATTGGTATGTAGAAACACTTTTAAAAGTATAGGATAGTTGCTAGTCTAGAAGACACATCTTAGTAAAATACCGTTGTAATTTAGATAGTTCTCTAATGCTTATTCTCATTGAGGATATAATAATGTTTTGTGTTATGCAAAAAGAATTAATGTGTACTAAAACGACAAGTAAATTATTCGACCCAAATTAGTTGACCCAATCAACTGCATCATCAAAAGAAACCGCGTGTCAACTGAAATGATCCTCAAAACTCAGAATCACCACTATCCAATGACATGAGTAAAGTCTCAAAAAACACACTCCATATGCGCCCATATTAATAATGTTGTTTTCATGTACGCTTGCGCTAGCACTTACCTTTCTCACGGTGAACGGAACACGACCATCATCCACGAAGGCAGCAACTCTAGTGATTAGATTTACAGCGAGTAATGACAGCCTCCTGGCAACTTTATGCGGCGCGTTGTCCTGCCTTTTGCAGTGATAGGCTCGCTGCAGTGGTCATGTGAACCGATCAGCGAGTTCGCTTGTCAAGCACAATCAGAGATGTCGTTTGCAACTAATAAGCACTGCAGGAGATTTCACTGAGAAGCCACCAAAGACCAAAAAACTTTACTCGAAATAACTTTTTGTATGCATATATAAACACAAAAGCGCACGCACGGACGCACGCACGCACACACACACACACACACACACACACACACACACACACACACACACACACACACACACACACACACACACACACACACACACACACACACACACACACACACACACACACACACACACACACACACACACACACACTCATTCATTGAAAACAATAATTATTATATACACTCACTCACTCACTCACTCACTCACTCACTCACTCACTCACTCACTCACTCACTCACTCACTCACTCACTCACTCACATAATTCAGTTTGCCTGCTAATGAAAAGTGGGCACAAGAGGCATCTGGTGAACCTATGAACATTTATATAAAGAAAATGTGTCAGCAGTGATTGGGCAATTAAGGTGTGTTCCTGTGAAGCAGGATGTAGTTCATTGTGGCTTTCTTGGACACATGTAGCACAGTCGTGGGTGGCTCATAGGAGTGAATGTCTGCCGTACAGTTCACATTCACTAACAGAAAGGCAGCGATGGTGTCCTGGGCCAACTCAGAGCGGTTTTCCGACTCGATCTTGTTGACCATGGAGAAGGCCCGCTCTGAGTCGGCGTTGCTGTGGGGCATGAGTAGATAAACCTTCATAACGGCTGAGAGAGTGGCGAAGGGGTGATCTCCCCTGCAGTGGTGCCTGTCGTCATGGCGGCCCAGAACGCATCCAAGCCCCCATCCTTCGGTGGCAGCTCTGCATCCGTAGCCAAACACACCAAAGGAAAGCACTCAGTACAAATAAAGCAAAACTTTCATGTAATCTCTCTGAACACCAGATCGAGCACTGAAACACATCAAAAGATTACAAGAAAGAACATACATACCTTATTAAGTAATGTGCTTAGGTTAGTACTGTTAGTTTGTTAACGTTCCTATTGTGTATCAATAAAGTTAATATAGGTTGTCAGAATTTACGATGCATATCTCTACGTACCTGTGTTTGTGGTGAATTTCTCCTTTAGATCTGGCCGGAGGACCTCCAACTCAATCAGCAGCTGATTGTTGTAGGGCAGTTTCTTTACCATCTTGGTCACCAGGGCAGCGTAGAAAAGACGAATTCTCCTGAGTGATAATTACAAACAATATTATATAGATAAACATGCTGCTGCACACAATGTTGATGATTACTCTGTAGCTAAAAATACTATTAGTTCACTGTACCAGTACTATCTATGTCAGAACTGGTGACCAGTAATATTTATCCAAATAATGATTGAAGTCAGATCGTATCAGCAAAATCTGAAGCAAAGTATATACCTGAAACAAGGCGTTGAACTTGTTCGTAGGCACCATGATGAACGCCAGGAAGAGAAGGTGAAGACGCAACTGCTCTCCCCGGAACGCCTCGACCCTGCCCGCCTTCTCCGCCTCCGAATGGCTGTCAAAGTACGCCCGCAGAAAGCCACTGGGTCGCGCAGTGCTTCAGGATGCCCTAGCTCAGCGCTCCAGTGAAATTCTGCATTCCCTTAAACTCCTCTCGACGCTTCGCATTGAAAATCAGTTCGATTAATGACATTCAAGTGAAAATGTGGAACCCGGGTCAATCAGCCCAGGTCGATTAGCTGCGGCTGTTTCTCCCGCAGTCGAGAGAGGACGCTTTTGCGTTCGCCAACTATCGAGTTGGCATTGTCGGAGGCATAGGCACCCATGTTGCGCCACGGCCTGTTGCGAGAAGTAAAACACAACAGCATCATATATACACCCATGAAATCATAGAGCAAACACCACAACATTGTATAGTGAAGACCCAACAGTACCATGCCACATTCAAGGTATGTTACAGGACCTGAAAAACAAACTTTCAAAACGTACCACCCATATTCAACCCTAATCACATTTCATAGTAATGTCAGGTGTGCAAATACTAACCTCAAACATGCCTCGATGATCGCAAAACATGTTCTTGCTGGTGCCGATATCGCATGTCGGCAGAGCGAGGAACTTTGTCAGGTTGCACGATGCGCCCTCGTCAAAAACGCGCACCAGAATCATAAAGTCCTTGTCGCCTTCGTCGTCTGTGCCGCCATCGCAGAGGAGAGCGAACGCCTGAACAATTTTACAAACCACCAATATTGATATTCCAAACCTATTTGAAAATGTCATTATTTGATTAGTAATATTACACCTTTAAAAATGTATGATTTTTTAAGCAGAATGATTAATTGATAGCCTAACCATAAAATACACGAGTAAAACATTAACTGTCCTCACTATTAATTATCCTACGAAATAGATGATTCTTGTTAAACAAACTTGAAGAAACACTGACTAACACTAACAACAATTGCCACAACAAAACACAACACAGATTGCCTTCTTGTATATGATATATGATATATAATATAAATATAAGTTCTTATCACGACAGTATTTGAAGTAAACATTTTCGCTATTGTTAATGTCTTGACTATGTGATATTATTGAAATAACTGTCGTTTATTTTTACAAAAATGCAAGATGTACTCAATTCTAGTTAGAAAGATGTAAGTTCAGGTCTGTTTTTGTTCCATATATAACAATTCGGAATAACACATTCTGCTACATATGAGTTAATTATGTACTTGTTTGAATAATTTATTGTATGGGTGGCTGTTTATGTTTTGGAGATAGTTCTCTTGAAATAATTTCGGAAGTTCGTATCTGATGCAAAGGCGGCAATACATTGAATTATAATGTTTCACATGAATGTCATAATTGTTGTAATTTGGAGCTCCAGGCAACGGAAGCAGCATAACTTCGTACATCAAGTCCAGTAATGATTAAGGACCAGACCCTGACGTAGCCAGGTCCGAGGTAATGAAGGCCGTCACAATATGAGAAAACACGCCCGTGAAGAACCCATCGTTCCAGTCCCGCAGATATCCCAATGAGTCATGCCTTACTTGCCAGCTGCCTGGATGCAGCTTCCATTTCAACCATTGTTTGTGGAGACAAGAATTGTGACTTATCTGCGCAGTACACTCTGAAAGAAAGCGTTGTAAGTGAGCACAGCGAAAAAAACACTAGCTTTTCTTGTGAATTACAATTCTTCTCTTGCATATTGCTTGACTGTAGCTTTAAATATATATGCATTTTCAATGACTTTTAGCATACATGTCGTGATTTTTTTCAGCATAATTAGAACTTAGTAAAATGCTTATTTCAGGTGTGTTGCAAGTAAACAAGGTCTAGCGTGAATTATATGCTTGCTTACATTTTTGTTACTAAATTATTGTCCATTCTAGACCGATAATATCCCAGTTCTCATGATATATTTTTAACTGTATGCCTACGGTTGGGCTAACCTTTACTTAATGAATATGAAATGTTAGTCACAGTCGCCTACATAAAGGTTTCCATAGCGAACATTACTGGGACTGTGCGCTGTGACATATACGGGCAGGCATTGGAGAAATTAATTATTTTGACACTCGCTATGTGGCGCCATTGCATCATGTTTGTCTACGTTAACGTTCGCCATTTGGCGCCATTGTATGTTGGCGTGGACGTAACTACTGGATTGCGCGTGACCGCATAGTTCGGTACTATTGCGAGTGTGTGTGTGTGTGTGCGTGCGTGCGTGCGTGCGTGCGTGCGTGCATGCGTGCGTGCGTGCGGTGGCAGCAATAGCCGAAGAAACGCCTCATTTTGAAAAGTCTTCTACAGGAGCGATCCAATTGTATTTGCGAAGGTATCCACAATGACATGCATAATATAAGATCTAACGTTAATTACGTTAAACACATTGTTCTGCGAAGGGCACTGCCAACGTTTTACGGTTTCGCCGTATGCCTTCGCGTTGCCTTTGTAATTACTAATCGTATGTGTGCCTCGTTGCCGTGGTACTTATCTGAATTAATTATGTTGCGCCTATCACCAAAGAGGGCGTGGTTATGCGTCATAACACAACACGCTATTGCATTTAGTCGCAGTCACTTCAGAGTCGTTCACGAAGGAGGGAATGTGTATTTTCCAGTCAATGTCAGGATTGCAGGTATGTAATAACCCGCAGCCATATTTTGTTAAATTATTTTGAGTTTCGTAATGCAATATGCTTACAGTTATCAACTTTCGCATGTAACTATGTAATTGAATCATTGTGTTGTACGCTAGTCAAGTAGACTGGACCTGCGTTGTGAAGAAATAAGTATTTAGTTCCCTAGCCATATTTACATTTATGTTGATCTAACCAACTGGTGATAATTGGTTGCAAAATTTCGTAATTATCACCATGTTGTATTTACAGACAAGTGACACAACGACACTAGATTAAGGAGTACAATTGAGTTAAAAGTACCGTTAAATGCTGGCGTGTCGAGCGGCAACAACATCGTAATAAAAACACGTATTAACAGCTTGTAGGATATGCCTCCCCCTCATATATTTTGCTCTGCCGCACGCAACCGTCCGAAAAGTCATTTCTCAAAGACATAGATGTAATGTGTTTTAATTATCGGTCTTCTTTTTGCCCCCTCAATGAGTACTAGAGCAAAACGAAAATAAATATCTCCGCAGAATATATAGACACTTAACATCTAGAAGTTTATAAGAGAAATTGAATTGTTATATCTAACCGACAATTTTTAATTATAATGGTAAAGCAGGTATGGCCTGCCAGGACCACCCTTACTGATAACTTGAATGCCTAAAATGTAGCTTGTGCCGTCCCCTTGGAATCCTTCCACCAGTGTATTTATACTTTGAGTTTGCCAAATGCAGACTCCGTCAATAGAGGCGCTATAATTACCTAAATACCCAATGGGCTTTACCATTGGTTCAACTTGTTAAACCAACCTGCGTCTCAACCGCTGGACAGTTACATCTTCCGTAAGTGTCCTAGCCCAAACTGCAACTTAAACTTTTGGAGGTGGGTTCACCCAGCATTTACAAGGCTCTGGTTAAATAGCGTTATTTGTTTCCCATATTTTGGCTATTTCCACAACACCGAACATTTTCTTTAGAATACTATTCAATAATAATTCCAAATAGTACCCTGTCGCACCGGCCTGCCTCGACTTTGGATAATATTTTTTTCCGCGGTTATTGACAAATTTCGACGCGGTGTCACTGGTAACATGGAACTCAGCGAGACTGCGACATTCCATTCATTCACCTGTGTTTACTGCGATATAAGTTGTTTTGAAGCGAGTGTCATAATGTGTTTTTGTGGCATTCGGTTTTAATGCAAACAGTAGTAAGACAACAGCCACATGTAGTTCATTTAAGTGATCAACGCGGCCAACTTTGCTAAAGAAATGGCCGGGAAAATGAAACCTTCAAACTTCAAGCCAACGAAGCACAAACTTGTTTCGACCGTGACCCAGAGAAAATGGCAGCCTTGGTTTATAGCCGCGCTAAAATATTTTGGAAAGAGCATGATGTTCCAACATTATCCCAGGTAGTGGAAGCTATGTTGATGTCATCAGACAGTAGAACCCGAAGTCCGAACGCAGTCAGCGACACGGACAGCGACAAGTACGTCGCTCGCATCGAAGGCATGCAAACCTTGTAAGCGGACTGGACGTCACTGTCAACGCGATCTTTCACTTTCTGACAAAACCATAAAAACGACAACCTAGAGCCGCCAAGCTTCTCCGCTACCATACATATACACATGTCAAGTTATTAATACCCTTACTTTCATATACTGCTCAAAATTTACAAACGCTAAAACAAAACACATCTTATGCAGCTAGGCGTAGGAGAACGCATTTTTTTTTGTTTTTGTACTTTGATATATGAGGAGAAGAATGGCGGTTCTGTGTGGTCATGTTCATGGTTAGGTCAGAATGTAAATAAGATCAAGTTGAAGGCAACTGGCCTCGCTAAACTGCTCCGAAAGAGCATAATTCGAGGAAGATTCTGTATTCGCCATAGTAACACGAGTGAAACTATGCTGAACCAATGCATCGAAATCACTGACTGAATGTAGGCCAATATCATCAGTTGCGTCACAAAACCACGTTATTGCTGCTCATTAACTTCGAATTTACGCGCGCTTTACGAGTGATACCCATTAAATATATAATGTTGCATATAAATAAATGTATATATTAACTTTTTTTATGCTGGTACTTTGTACATACAATATTAGACATTGCGTACACACCGAACAATTATTTTTGCTAGTGCCTTATTGTTGTTCACTTTAAATCAAACTGGTCTATGTTTTACAGGCTGACGAACAGACAAGCACATCCCGTGTCAGTGTCGAATGTGAGATCACCGCTCTCGTGTCAATCAAAATGACGTTCCGTGGAAGCACCGGTGCTAAGTGACGGTTTTTCGACTATAAAGATTCATGGTTGCGCTTGGAAACGAAAGTGTCTTGGACGGTATGTGGAACATGTCTAGAGTGCTGGCTTCGAACAATGATTCAACGACTAATATAACCAACGACAACTATGAAAACAGCACTGGGGCAAGGAACTATCAAAAACTTGCGTATGCCTTGATCGCTGCGCTTGGCATGTTTGGAAACGCTATAGTTATATTTGTCATCTTACAGAGTGTATCGATGCGCAGTAAGTTTACAGACATCTTGATCTTAAACCAGAGCAGCATTGATTTTGTGACGTCCGTTCTAATATTGATAACGAAAGCGCTGAACGTTTCTAAACAAAATTTGTCCGGAGTGGGCGGTGATATCTTGTGCAAATTCTGGCTGAATGAACTGCCGCTGTGGAGCATAATGGTATCGTCGTCCTACAGTCTGATAGCTATGACCATTGAACGTTATATCGGGATTGTGCATCCAATGTTCCATCACACCTCTTTATCAAAGACAAATGTCATATTCTTGGCGTGCGTCTCCTGGTGTCCAGGGCCGATATTGATGTTGTGTTTCATGGTGCCAACTTCCAGTGTTGTTAATGGCAGTTGTACAATGATTATAATCTCGGACCAATCGTTGAGGAGGGCAATCGGTGTGGTGTTTTTCGTAATGCAATATCTACTCCCAATGATTGTGTTTATTACATGCTACAGCAAGATGTTTATACGTCTACGAACTCATGTACATCCGGAAGCACCAAATCTTAGCCACGAGGCAACGGTTAAGAAGGCGCGCGCCAGACGCAACGTTCTAAAAACTCTGTTGCTCGTCGTAATTGGATATATCCTGTGTAACAGTTGGAACCAGTTAAGTTATCTTGCTTTCAACTTCGGCGCCCCTCTGGACTTCTCGAGCAATTATCACAATTTCACCGTTATAGCGATGTTTGCTAACTGTTGCATCAATCCTTTTCTCTACGCGTTACAATATCGCCCGTACCAGAACGAACTGCGGAAATTCTTCTGTAAACGCGACACCTCTGTTGATACGTCGTAGCTACTGCGCAGTGACAATCAATGATTCCTCATTTTCAGTAAAATCCACGAATATATATATATATATATATATATTGTAGTTTTACAAGTGCTACATACAGTATATTAATTGTGTATAATATGTGTGTATGTCGTCAGAATGGTGACGTTGCAGTTCAGTGTTCTCACTCATGTTGTTGGTTCAGAAGTGTGTTCACGGTGAAGGTTCAGTAGTCGATTCGTATTGTTAATATACGAATTAATTCATACTGTTGGTTCACTACATGATTAATGTTGTTTGTTTACTAAATGATTATGCTGTTGGTTCACCAACTGATTCATGTTGTTAGTTGACTAAGTGAGTAATGATCTTTGTTTACTAAGCGATTTGTGTTGCTGGTACGCCAACTAATTCATGTTGTAGGTTGAATGCATAAGTAACGTAATTTGTTTATTTTTGTTGCTGGTTTGTCAATTGATCCATATTGTTGGTTCACTATATGAGTAATGCTGTTTATTTACTAATTTAATCGTGTTACTGGTTCACCAACTGATTTATGTTATTGGTTGAATACATGAGAACTGTTTTTTGTTTACTAAATGATTCGTGTTGCTGGTTCACCAACTGATGCATGTTGTTGGTTGACTACATGAGTAATGTTGCTTGTTTTCTAAATGATTCATATTGCTGGATCACCAATTGATTCATGTTGTATTGTCATATGTTGTTATTTCACATGTTGTTGCATACATATGTTGTTGTGTCACATATTGATTCACCTTTTTGGTTCAATATTTAATTCTTCGTATCAATTCCTTAACTGGTTTATGTGTTTGGTTCTACAAGTAATTCGTGAAATAGGTTTATTGACTGGTTGATATTGTTAGTTTATTGCTTGAGTCGTGTTGGTAGTTGACAGCTTGATTCCTGACTCATGTTTTTGCTTCGCCGATTGATTCGTATTATTGTTTCAACAACTGATTGATGATGTCGGTTCACCAAGTGATTCGTGTTGTTTTTGCGATTTTTCTGTCCAAATGTTGCTTATTAAATCTATATATGTTCCTCCAACAAAGTCATGTTTTGTGTACTAGTTTTTACAATTTCTTTGCTAGGTTTATAACCCTCTAGTTAATAAATAATCCCTTGACATAAATTAGGGTTAGAGTCCTTGTTCAGTTGCATGACGTACACTCAACTTAGTCGGTAAATCTACATTCGACTCACTAAGTGCCAATTAGTTGGCCAGATGTTTGTGTGCCGTTGCATGAAAATCTCGCCCGGTATCAACCAACTGGGTTCCACCAGCGGGACAAGTCGATAATCAGATTACTGCATTTTAGGGGCAAATCTTCCCACTATTGCAATTCGTCATTAATCAAGAATTAACAAGATTTAAGATGCCAAGTGGACAAGGAACCCATTGGCTTATAGAGAGTCCAACAATTTTCTCATGTATGGGTAGCCCGCTCTTATCAGATATCGCTCAATTATATTTTTAAACATATTCACACTACTAGCATTAACGCAACAATTTGGCAGTTTGTTCCGTTCATTTGTCACCCTCTGGGAGAAAGAGTACTTTCTCATGTCCAACCTACACTGCTCATTAACTGATGCTGCTTTGTGTCCTCTGGTTCTACTGCCTTCTTTAAGTTTGAAGAACATATTCCTGTCAACAACCTCATAACCATTCACTATTTTAAATAATTCTATTTGGTCTCCTCTTAGTCGCCTGGTCTCTAGTGTTGTCAAACCACATTGTAATAAGCGGCTTTGGTAACTAAGGTCTCTCAATTCTGGAATCATTTTAGTTGCTCTTCGTTGTATTCTTTCTAACTTGTCTATATCCTTTTTACGATACGGCCTCCATGCTTGAATACAATATTCCAGGTGTGGTCTAACTATTGCTTTGTACAGCGGTACAATTTACTGTTTCTCCTTGTACGTGATAGTTCTCCTAGTTACCCTTAGAATGTTATTTCCTTTCGAAGCAGCAATCCGACATTGCTCTGAAACTTTCATGTCAGCACTAAATGTTACTCCTAAGTCCTTTTCTTGTGTGATTCTACCTAGCATCCCCCATTTTATATTCTTCGTCCATGTTTCTATGTCCTATGTGTATGCATTTACACTTCACACAATTGAATAACATTTGGCATTTTTCTGACCATTCAACTAAGTTATCCAGATCATCCTGCAAACCCTGTCTATCAACCATTTTCTTAAGCAGTTTTGGTGGTACCCTATCAACTCCCAGTGATTTATTATCTTTCATCTTCTTAATTTTCTTTGCTATCATTTCAGGAGTTACAAGTAACTGCCCAAATGTTCTGATTTACTGCCCTCAAATTTAGTAAATGGAACTGGAAGTGTTCTGATATCTTCTGTGGTAAAAACTAAGCTGAAATACTCATTCAGTACCTCTGCCATTTGAAACCCGTCTGATATTATGTTTCCACTGTTGTTTTCCAGTGGTCCGACCTCGTACTTTCTGTTTACTCCTTACATAAGCATATAAACTCTTGCTCTAATTTTTTATATTACCTGCCAATTTTTTTTTCAAAGGTTCTTTTAGATTTTCTAAGTATTTTCTCATATCTTTATCTTTACCTTTGTGAAAGTTTCTCCTATACGTTTTTTATTTTTACCTTCTGATTTTACATTGATATCAAAATGTATTTGATTGAGGTCACTGTTACCCAATGGTTGTATTTTTACATTGTCCACTAATTCTTGTTGTGATGACAAAACTATATCTAATACATTATCTCCCCTGGTTGGTTCGAGCACGTGCTGAGTAAGGAAGCTATCCTGAATAAAAAAATAGAAATTGTTTGTCCTCACTCCTTGTACTCTCTAGAGATTTCCATTGAATGTGTCCATGGTTAAAATCTCGCATTATGATACATTCCCCTTTAGTTAGTAACTTCCTTTATAGCATTTTGTATTTTTGTGTTATCCTCCTCGTTTATGTTTGGACTTCGTTAAATTAATCCAATAGTTAATTTTGAATTTCCTTATATGTTGCACCAAACTGCTTCATCGCAATATGTTTCCCTTTCTAATTGCATTTAATAAGCCGGAATATATTCTTTAACATATAAAATACCCCCCCTCCCCTTCTTCCTATGCGATCTCTCCTAAACAATACGTATCCTGTCAACCCTAATTCAGCATCTGTTATGTCTATGATTCGGTAATATCAATTATGTGACGGTCAATATATTCTACCATAATGTTTAATTTTTCTTATTTACTATACTTCCAGCATTTAAACACACGCATATATAACCTGCTTCATACCTATTTTTAGAAAATTTTTGTATTGGTTTGTCTGTACTGGTGGCCTCTTGTCCTGCTTGAGGCAAATAACCCCCTGTGCTTCTATTTTAAACAATGTTTACTACCAAAAATATTTGTTATGTTATCCATGCCACTATCTAATGAAAAATGTGCTAATAAGTTATTAGCCCAAACTAAATTGTTCAGCTTTCAGGAATTGTTTGAAAACAGCACATTATATTGGTGTGACATTATCGTAATTTATGTGAGAATGGCCCATACTGCAATAGGTGGCATCCAAGTGTACTGGGGATGCACCGGGCTGCACCAGGAGTTGTGTTCTACTTTGGGTGAGAACTCAACTGGGCGCGTGTCATGCAACATCCCCTAATAACTATATGGGAATTAGCCTAACTTAGCCTGAACACTCTTTGTTGAACGAGCTATATCAACAAGAACAATGGTGACGTGTTTGGAAGATAAACTCGTAGCTGTGCTGTGCTCGTCAGAAAGCAAGCGTTTGTCAAAGTGTTAATCTGCTTAGTGAAACTGGCCCCGTACATAAATCTTGACAGTCGACAATCATCGTTGATGATGCGCGAAACGAATGACGACTGAACGGATATTAACAACGGCTTCATTATCACATCAGTCTCAATAAAGCTTCGTTGCACAAGCAATAACACGGCAGAGACGGCTGCATCGCAGGTTCGTTGTGTTTACTAAGCAGCGTTGGCTAATTCTGTCATTGCTGTCAAAGCACATTACGTGGGTTTTCAAATTGGGCCAGTTTTTTTTAAAATATGATGGTATCACGGACCACTTGGTTTCTACCGTTCTTGAGTTCAGAGTTCGAGTCACGGGGGTAAGACTAAATGACATGTACAATTAATGAAAACAAATTATTTGTTTTGAGTTATGGTGCCAACACTGTGGATTTGATTAAATAATACAAAGTATCAAACGTTATTTTTGGCACGATATATGTGTGTGTATATATATATATATATATATATATATATATATATATATATATATATATATATATATATATATATATATATATATATATATATATATATACATATACATATACATATATATATATATATATATATAAAAAAGTGTCCGCTGGAAAATCCCCGTTCAACACAACTCCTAACATTCATTATCGGACGTGCCACCCGCAACAGTGGTAATCCGTTGCAAGATTACTTTCCGCAGTACGTTCTGGTACGGGCGATATTGCATAGAAAAACGTATTGATCCAACAGTTAACAAATATAGCTATGACACACACACACACACACACACACACACACACACACACACACACACACACACACACACACACACATATATATTTTATATACATATATATATATATATATATATATATATGTATATATGTATTGTTATATATATACATATATATATATATATATATATATATATATATGCTCGCAGTACATATATCTATATATATATATATATATATATATATATATATATATATATATATATATATATGTATATATGTATATATATATATATATATATATATGTATATATATATATATATATATATATATATATATATATATATATATATATATATATATATATATATATACAGTAGTATAGCTTTGTTACACAATAAAATACTAATAAGAAGTGTATTAATAATCTTTGACAAAATGTACAAAAATTCCTATCCAATACAAAGGTGCAGATGGCAAGTGGACAAGGAAGTCATTCGCTTATTGTTCGTCTATGTGTAATACGACCTCCGTAGGCAATATACACTAATGTTACATCGTTTCCTCTAGTTCTCATATCTTTCTTAGGTGAGAACAAATATATATATATATATATATATATATATATATATATATATATTTTATACCCATTGAATATCATTAAAAAAACTGTTGATCCCCTCTCAACCTCCTTGTCTCTAGTCAAATTCTCTTAGTCAAACCACATTCTTTTAGACGTTCTTAAAATATATAATTTTAAAATTCTATGAAATGCATTTCGAATAATATAATCGGTAATTGTTCTCATAGAAGCTGAAGCAATGATGTCACCATGTTTTTAAAGGGAAGATTATACGCAATACCAAGGCTGTGATTACGGAATGTGAGCAACCATTTTCGTGGAAACAATACATGTACACTGTTTACCATATGGTGGGGCCTATATGCATAATGACACCCCACTACTAAACGACATTATGTGCAGGTTCGTGATTCCCCTATCCCCATATCTGTTGGCCGTCATTCGTTGATTTCAAATACGTTATTCCCGTAGGTGTATGATTAATGGGCACTTCTTCCTCAATTAATTTATAACCAATTACATTGGCGTTGATATTATATAGAGCCGGACCACCCTTGCATTTTTCTTGTTGAATTTTGCCCGGTATAAGTATCGAATAATTAATAAGTTTTTTTCCGATGATTTCCTCAAAACTATATAACACTTGCACAAACAGCTAGAAAAGCTAGAATGGCGTAGTGTATACTAGATAGGTTTTGCTTTGTCGCGAAATGATTCGAGTGAAAACGTTTAATTGAGGAAGGATATTTAAGTCGCCTGTTAGTGTAGTTCGACGTGAGGCACTTGGATGCAATGATACTGGGTGACTTGATAGTCATGGACTTGCAGACTTGTTGTATACAAACATATATAATATATGTATTTCGCCACAGCATTGAACTGATTCTGAATTGAATTAAATTGAATCAGTGTTTATTCAACATTTGTACGTCGTACATAGATGTTACAATAATTATGCATACGACAAAACATACCATGACACGTTGAATGGGAAATGCAAGAAGTGTAAACACGTATAACTCATTTCACAGTGCATACACAAATGTTATATTCAAGTCAATTCAATTCGAATCAATCTACATATATAAGGTAATTGCACACAAACAATATATTCCCAACCACATAGTTGACTGGTTACAGAGGGATACGTAACGTAATTGATAAGTAATAATTGATAATTAGGCACGTTTTGTAATATTTCAAGATCAAAAGATTACAGCAATTTTCCATATCCTTATTTAATTGACTCGACAAAATAGGGCCTTTCACACTCATGCAAATTAACTTCAATGTTGTTATACAGTACTTGTTTTTGAAGTTATATTTCTTTTCGTGTATGGCGATTGTGAGTGGTGTGCACTATTTGAAAATGCACCTCGCCTTAGTTGTCATTGCACCTCCAGTTTTATAGAAGCATGACACAAAAGTTATGTGATACATCCTCCATCATATAAAGTCCTTTGGGAAATGTGGATGGCGTGTTATGTATGTTGAGCACCTGAATTGATGGGAGTAATGTTAATGCTTTATGTGCTGCTGCATTAGAGCTTTCAGGTGATCAGCATAGGTACACACCGAACTCAGACCGAACTCAATTGATGTCCAATGTTTTGTTGCTTCGACAATTGAGGGGTGTCATGTTTTGTTGCTTCGACCTGAAAATCGAGCTATGTCATTTTAATGAATTTCACAAAGGAGGTTACTTGTTCTGCGAAATATGCTACTCGTTTCAACACCCTAACTAAATATAAATACATGCCGGAAATGAATTATAATACTGTTATTTGACAGTTATTACGTTATTCTTCATATTATACTAGACAACCGTGTGCGGACATCAATACTTCCATAACATGAGACCCTGCTCCGAGAATGTGACTTGGAACGTTTCGTGCCTGAACAGTACTGTTCTATATAAAAACTGATAATTGAAAAACGTGCAACAATAATTCTTTCCCATGGAGCACTTCTGATGAATGTTTTAAGGATAATTTATTCAACAGATAGTGTGTCACTAATATTTGGGTTATCAACGAAGTTTCGCTCATTTCTCAAATCTTAATTACACACGAAGAACGCACACACGCAAGCACGCACACACGCACACACACACACACATACACGCACACACACATACAATACATTAATTAGATCGAGTCCTTGTCCATGACTCGAGTTTCGGATTGAATTCAAGCCTTTTAAAAGTACGGTTCAAATGTGACTCGAGCCGAGAAGCCCGTATTGAACAAAACATAATAAATACATTTCAACTTGATGGCATAAATAAGATTTATCGCTCCCGGAATGTGAGAACGTTTCACATGTACCTACTGTTTGATATGATATTGATAGGGTAAGGTGTGGCAAGAAGTCCCTTTGCTAGAAATTGCTAACCCCTTCCATCTAGCAATCAGGCTTGAAAGTAAGAATTTCGAAATAGACAGATGGAGCCGCACATAATCCTGTCCGTCTGGTTACAACATGGCTACAGCAGACACACAACAATAGGTGAATGATATATATATATATATATATATATATATATATATATATATATCTTTCTTTCTCTCTCTCTCTACATATATATATATATATATATATATATATATATATATATATATATATATATATATATATATGTATATATATATATATATATATATATATATATATATGTATATATATATAGAGAGAGAGATTAGGGTCAAACCACGAACATAAGAATACAATTATAATATATGATGATTGTGAATAAAATGTTGATTGATCCATCATCTGCATTAAGACCTGAAGCATTTCTGGCGCATTGGCCATAGGCAAGATACTATAAATAATAATAATAATAATATATATATTTCTACGTGAACATAACATATTTGAAATATAAGACTGGTATAATGGTTACGAAATCAACAAATAATACCTCAGCCAAATATCAATATTTAACGCCACCAACACCAATTTACACAACACGTCATCACCAATAATTAGCACCAACTAACACTAACCAAACCCTAAACTAATTTGCATTAACTAACATTGACTAATATTAACACAAATTGCCTCAACAAAACACTTAAACAGTTTGCCGTCTAGTATATGATACATGATATAAAATATAAACAGTAGTTCTCATCACGACTGTATTTGAAGTTAAAGTTATCACTATTGTTAATGTCTGGACTATATGGTATTATTGAAATAACTGTCCTTCATTTTTATCAAATGCATGATGCACTCAATTCTAGTTACACAGATGTAAGTACAGGTATGTTTTTCTTCCATATATAAAAATTCGGAATGACACATTCTGCCTCATATGTGTTAATTATGTACTTGTTTGCATAATTTATAGAACCTTCGTATGAGTGGCTGTTTATTTTTGGAGATAGTTGTCTCGAAATAATTTTGGAAGTTCGTGTATGATGCAAAGGCACCAATACATGGAATTCGAATGTTTCACATGGATGTCATAATTATTGTAATTTGGAGCTCGAGGAAACGGCAGAAGCATAAATACGTTCATCAAGACCAGTAATTATTAAGTTTTGTTTTGTATTCTCTTCCAGATAATACTTTTTTTTTAATTTACCTATTCGTTCATCTTTGCTTCTGAGTCCTTCAATGCGCATTGAGGTACCTGCTGAGAATTAAAGATACTGTTTTCCAAGGAATAACAAGTTTTGTCAGACACATAGAACGCATACAGAATCAGTACGCTGTGATACAACACAATGGCAACCTTAATGAGGACGTACATTACGTACTGTGCAAATGATTTTATAAAAAAAAGCTCCGTCATCATCATGATGCTTTCGAACACACTTAACGTTATGATGCTTTCGTCATGATGCTGTGCACATTCCGGATGTTTTCTATCGGATGCTGCTGCCACATATCGATTTGGCGTTTTGCAATGAGAACGTCAGTCCATTACACCAATAAGCAGTTAAGTTTCTCGTTCATCACACGTTGCCACAGCTCACTCAGCTGTATAAATGAGTACCTGTCTACATACTTAGGTGGATAATTGAAGGAATATTCTTCGCAGTAGAGAGCAGAGGTGGAAAAAACATCAAGGAAGCAGGAAAAGGGGAAGGCCACAGCTGAGATGGGAGGACTGCGTGAGGTTCTCTGGGCTCTTTCTGTTCCCGATTTTCGTTGACCTGCGAAGTCAAAGCAGTTTAGCAAATGGGATAATTAAATGGCTTTATTTGTTTCCCATATTTTGGCACAATATGTGGTTATGGTGATTTCGCTACAAGCTTTTTTGAACTTTACTTTTCTGTTGCTAATTTAGGTGTTTAAATATATCAATTAAGTGCGTCCAAATAACTTAAAACAATTAGTTATTAAAAGGAAAAAACAATGACAGCTTGATATCATATTATATTACAACTTGCAGGATATTTCTAATTTCTATTTATATTCTACATTTCCACAACACAGACAATTTCTTTAGGAGATTCAATTAATTAATAATTCCAAATAATACACTCTCCTACCGGCCTGCCTCGATTATGCAAGATATTTTTCCTGCGGTTAGCGGCAAGCTTCGATGTGACGTCACTAGTAACAAGGAAAAGCAGCGAGACTGGAACTTTCCATTCATTCACCTGCGTTTGGTGTAACTTGGTATAACCGAATCATGGGTCAACACAGACATTACAGATACTGAATTAGGATTGACAGGATACGTAATGTTTATGAGAGATAGAATAGGAAGAAGGGGCGGGGGAGTTATTTTATATGTTAAAGAATCTATTCAGGCTTATGAAATAAAACTAGAAAGGGAAGCAGATTGCGATGAAGCTGTTTGGTGCAAAATTGTTTCAGGAAATTCAAAATTAACTATTGGATTAGTTTACCGAAGTCCAAACATAAACGAAGAGGACAACACAAAAATAAAAAACGCTGTAAAGGATGTTAGTAAAGGGGAATGTATCATAATGGGAGATTTTAACCATGGACACATACAATGGAATTCTCTAGAGAGCACAGGGATTGAGGATCAACAATTTCTATGTTTAATCCAGGATAGCTTTCTTACTCAGCACGTACTAGAACCAACCAGGGGAGAAAATGTATTAGATATAGTTTTGTCATCACAAAAAGAATTAGTGGGCAATGTAAAAATATTTGAACCATTTGGTAATAGTGACCATAATCAAATACATTTTGACATCAATGTAAAATCAGAAAGTAAAAATAAGAAAACGTACAAGAGAAACTTCCACAAAGGTAACTACAAAGATATGAGAAAATACTTAGCACAGCTAGATTGGAATAACATGCTGATGAATAAGACCGCAATTGAATGTTGGAATATTCTAAAATATGAAATTGAGAGTATCATCGATAAATTTGTTCCCTTCCGAAAACAAGGAAAACGGTGTAGAAAGAAACATTTGTCAAAAGAGGCTATTAAAAAAATAATGGTAAAACAAACTATGTGGAGGGTTTATAGGCGTACCAGAAAGAAAGAAGACTATGCAAAATACAAAGAGGCACTTAATGCAGCTACAACTGAAATCAGACAATCTAAAAGAAGCTATGAGCAAAAACTGGCATGTAACATAAAAAATGACAGCAAGAGTTTTTATGCATATGTCAGGAGTAAACAAAACGTACAAGACAAGGTTGGACCTCTAGAAGACAGTGCTGGAAATATAATATCACAGAGGTTTTTAATGGCGGAAGACCTAAATGGTTACTTCAGTTCAGTGTTTACCAAAGAAGATATTAGTTCATTACCAGTTGCTGATGCTAAATTTCAGGGGGCTAAATCTGAATATTTAGGACCGTTAGTTGTAACTCCAGAATTGGTAGCTAAGAAAATAAAGGCAATGAAGGATAACAAATCACCCGGAGTGGATGGGATTCCTCCAAAATTACTAATGGAAACAGTAGATCAAATCAGTATACCACTTGCAAGAGTATTCAACTTGTCATTAAAAGAGGGAGTTGTTCCGTTTGAATGGAAAGAAGCAAACATCATACCATTAATTAAAAAGGGTTCGAGAAATAAGTCAGAGAATTACAGACCAGTGAGTTTAACGTCAGTGATTTGTAAATTATTAGAAAGGTTAATTAAAGACCATATGGTGGACTTCCTCGTTAAGCATAAATTATTAAATTCATCTCAACATGGATTCCTTAAAGCGAGGTCATGCTTAACAAATATGTTATGTTTTTTGGAAGAAATCACTAAGTGGATAGACGTGGGATCGCCAGTAGATATTATCTACTTAGATTTTCAAAAAGCTTTTGACAAAGTGCCACATCAAAGATTGCTACTTAAATTAAAAGCCCATGGTATCGGGGATAGCATAACTGACTGGATAGAACAATGGCTGACTGACAGAAGACAACGAGTTGTAGTAGATGGAGAAGTTTCAAATTGGAAATCGGTTTTGAGTGGGGTACCTCAAGGATCAGTATTAGGACCTATATTATTCTTAATTTATATCAATGACTTGGACGACAGTATAACAAGTAACGTACTGAAATTTGCGGATTACACAAAACTGTTTAGAAAGGTTAATACTGATGGTGATAAACAACATTTACAAAACGATCTAGACAGATTAGTGAAATGGTCTGAGAAATGGCAGATGCTGTTCAATTTTGGGAAATGTAAATGCCTACATACAGGACATGGGAACTTGAATGTAAACTGTAAAATGGGAGATACTGTTCTGGGTATTACTGTAAAAGAAAAGGACTTAGGGGTTACAATAAGCGCTGATATGAAAGTTTCAGAGCAGTGTGGTATTGCAGCTTCAAAGGGTAATAAAATTCTTGGATTGATTAGAAGAAACATAATATACAAGGGAAAAAAGTTAATTATACCTCTTTATAAAGCAATAGTTAGACCTCATTTAGAATTCTGTATACAAGCATGGAGACCATATCGTAAGAAGGATATAGATACGCTTGAACGCATACAAAGGAGAGCAACTAAAATGATTCCAGAACATAGAGACCTTAGTTATGAAGAACGCCTGAAAGAATGTGGTTTAACAACTCTAGAGACAAGGAGGTTAAGAGGAGATCAGATTGAAGTTTTTAAGATATTGAATGGGTATGAAAATATTGATAGAAATATGTTTTTCTCACTCAAGAACGATAGCAGAACTAGAGGACATGAGGTAAAATTAGTAAAGGATCAATGTAGATTGGACATCAGGAAGCACTCGTTCTCACAGAGGACAATAAATGAATGGAACAAATTGTCTACAGATTGTGTAACTGCTAGCAGCGTGAATATGTTTAAAAACAAGGTTGACACATATCTCAGGAGGGCGGGTTATAAGTAGATGAATATTGTTGGACTCTCGATAAGCCAATGGCTTCCTTGTCCACTTGCCATCTGGGCCTTTGGCTTGGATGGCAAATCTTGTTAAATTTCGCGTAATGACTGGAATTTTCAGTCATTTCGCAAAATGCCTGAGTGAAACAGTAATTTCGCGTAATGCCTAAACATGTCAGTCATTACGCGAAATTATTGATTACGCAGATTGACTGTAATATATATATTGTTCAGTTGGACGGATGAAAACACTCGTACCTATGGGCGTCCGGGGGGAAGGGGGCACTTTACCCCCCTGGATCTCAATATTTTTCGGATGTATATTCGTGAGCTCAAAGTATATGTTAACACATGTATGTAAAGTTAATGTAGAGTTAACATAGGGGGTCAAGTGCCCCCTTCCTCCGGACGCCCATGGGTACGAGTGTTTTCATCCGTCCAGCTGAACAGTGTGACAATTGTATAAGGCAATACGACATCGGTGATGTCTTAATGTTACGTGAGTACCTTATATTCTACGTGTGCGTGTTAAGAAGTATTAACCGCTACTCCGCGATTACAGAACACTTTTCGCAGTTCGTTCTGGTACGGGCGATATTGCAATGCATACAGGAACGGATTGATGCAACAATTAGCAAACATCGCTACGACGGTGAAATCATAATAAGAGCTCGAGAAGTCCAGCGGAGCGCCGAAGTTATACGCGAGAAAGGTTAGTTGGTTGCAGGTGTTACACAGGAGATATCCAACGACGACGAGCAAGAGCGTTTTTAGAACGTTGCGTCTGGCGCGCGCGTTCTGCACCACGGCCTCGTGACCGATGTCTGGGGCTTGCGGGTGAACTTGGTTTCGTAGATGTATAAACATCCTGCTGTAGCACGTAATAAACAAAGTAATCGGAAGGAGGTATTCCACAATGAATAAAGCCACACCGAATACCTTCTTCCACGACGGAATAGCGAATATCGCCACGTAGTGACAGCGGCCATTAATAACACCGGAAGTTGGCACCATGAAACACAACATCAGTATCGGCCCTGACAACCAGGCGGCGGTGGCCAACAAGAGAACGTTTATCTCCGAGAACGAGGTGTGGTGGCGCAATGGATGCACAATTCCCATATACCGTTCAAGGGTCAGAGCCATCAGATTGTAGGACGACGATACCATTAAGCTCCACAGCGGCAGTTCGTTCAGCCAGAATTTACACAAGATGTCACCGCCCACTCCGGACAAGTTTTCTTTAGAAACGTTCAACGTTTTCGTTATTAATATTAGCACCGACGTCACCACATCAATATTGCTTTGATTTAAGATCAAGATGTTTGTAAACTTTTTGCGCATTGATGCACTGTGTAATATAACAAATATCACAAGAGCTTTTCCCAACATGCCAAGAACAGCTATCCACGCATACGCAAGTTGTCGATAGTTCCTTGGAATAAAATTATTTCCATATTCGGCATTAGTTATGTTAATCGTTGAGTCATTGTTCAGAGCCAGCACTCGAGAGATGTTCCACCTACCGTCCAAGATACTGTCATTTTCAAGCGCAGCCATAACCTCTGATTGTTGAAGTAGTTCAAGTGTTAGTTGTTGTTAACAAAAGTTGTTTTCTTAGTCGCCGTTCGCACCATTACCATTTACTCATCACTCCACGATCGGTTCAAATACTGTATGTGTTGCTGATCCCACGCCGTCTTTCAATGTGTCGTCACTAGATGGTATGGATTCCCTCGAAACTTACGACGTTAAGCCCCGATATGTAAGATGTAAGAAAGCGATTGCGTTAGGACAATTGATTGCGGCGTCGTTGTTTTTTCGCCTGTAAATAACAAAATAGAAATGAACCCGAAACGTGTAAAAGCAATTTATTAACAGCATCCGTAATAATTGTGTAAGTCATACTAAACGAATAATTAAATCCGAAGTGGACATTTGACTGAATTAGTACTGCAATAATAAAAAAATTCACTATAATCCTCAAATGAACATATTTATTTTTACAAACATGTCGAATCAAACACAGAACATAAAGTACGTAATATTAACTTACCCGCGAAGCTGGCAGAGCAACCGAAGCGCGTATTGAAACCTTGCACAGAAAGCAAACGGCCACCTTGGTCACAGTACAAAGGCCACATTGGTCGCAAAAGAAAGATCCACCCCAGTTAGTCACAACGAAGCAACCGAATAAGATTATTCGTTGGAGCGACTCGTTTTATGAGAAGTATTAGTCCGCCCACCGATGTGATAGACGTTGAATATGAAATAAGCATCATAGAACACCGGCTCGGATTGGACAAACGGCAGCATTTGGGTCAACACCTACATATTGTGTTTTGTGAGTAATTGAAATATCCGCCATCAAATGATCAATGTATAAAATTTATAATTCAACATATACGTATACGTGATGTGAATGTGTGTACCGGGTACGTGATTATTAGGTAGCCCTTTTCAAGGTAAGTATGTATATGTTGACTGTCAATTCATCTAAGGATAAACGGGCATGGTTTTTACTAAATAATCAATCTTTTTTAGTCGTCGCCGACTCCAAGGTATCCGGGAGATGTCGTGGCAAGCAAGTTCCATACCGATCTCTCCCACACCAGGAACAAACATGTATTATTTGAATATTTGCATTTTAGCAATGTAGGGTAATAGAGGAATGGAATTCTGTTTTGAGTACAAGTACAACTAAAATATCAAGTAACAAAATAAACGTTGTACAAACATTGCCAGGTAATTGTATCAAGAGTTGAAATTCTTATGGAAGGAGTAAACATAAAACGGAGAATGTCGGACCAATAGACAATGCTAATATAGTATCAGATGGGTTACACTTCCAAATGCAAATGGATCCGCATATCATCATGTCCATCTTGTTACAACATGGTTGCAACAGAAACACAACAAATGTTAAGTTATTCACATAACAATTTGAGGTTCATAATTCAAATTGTCCTTACCAGAGTGAAACTGTATGACCACGGGAAACTGAGACAAATGAAGCATTCATTAGACCAATACGATCATAGTAGTGGTATACATGTATTGGTTGTGGGAAATGTATGAAACAATAAACAAATAAAAATACATTATGATAACTCAAACGTCCAGAGGGGGTCTTCTAGCCTCGTGGGTGAGCTTCTTACCCCACCATTGGAACCTCTGCTAAAATGGCTATAACATTTTTCAGGGACTAGGTACGTCAACATCTTCAATAGACGGAATGTATCTTAGATAATAAATTAGATCATTAGCACATTTCCCAAACAGCTTCTTCCCCGCATACGATTCCCTTATCGGGGGCTCCTTGCTTCACCCTACTCTATCGGGCGGTCAAACTGATCTGAGGGAAAGCGAATATTGTTAACCATGGACCAATCGTAGTTGGTTTCTAATAAACTGTCAGTAATTTAAAAATAACACGCTTTTAACAGGTTTTTAATATGAATATATATATATATATATATATATATATATATATATATATATATATATATATATATATATATATATATATATATATATATATATATATATATTTGATATTAGACGAGACGGAACAAACTGTGATGATTTTCCTAAGCAATATATTTGTTATTGAACCACTGCGAGTTCTTTGAATTCAATATCGACTTAATAATAACGCCACATCTCCAGGCAGTGCTCGCTCGAGGATTCCTGGTTATTAATGGTATTCAAGAACCGTGCAGCTCCAGATTAGTTGCCTAGCACGACAGTAGGTTTGAAACCACAAATCCGCATAGTTCATTACTTTGCAATGCTGACATACGACATATCGGTGGAAGCAAATAACCACGTCAGAACGTAAGACGTCACGACTCACGATTGTTTCCAACGTAAATATATATGAGACATTGTACTGAAAAGGGTAAATAACAAAATATTGATTATGGTATATATAAATACATTGAATCATATTTTCGTGTGAATCCCCCTGACACGTTATTAACCAGACATCAATTGGATCATCTTGTGTTGAGATGTGTATTTGTTACCGATAAACCCGCACAAGTCTGGCACGATCTTGAGTGGATACCGCGATGGCGCGGTATCCACTCTTTGGGAACGCTCAAAGCGCTTTACACTCCACCCCCTGGAAGACCTGTTCATTCCAACACCATTTCGACTTATATGGGAAGCATTCAGCCACGCTGCAATTACTGCGCGAAGAATATTCGTTCAAATATTCACCTTTGTCTGTAGCAAGGTACTCATTTACACAGTTGAGTTTAACTGTGGCAACGTGGGATGAACGAAATTGCCAAAGCTTCGAAACGGCAGCAAGTGGATTCGAAAATGATGAATGTTTAGCATAAAAATAATTTAATTGCTTATTGTCATAATGGACTGACGTTCTCATTGCGAAACGCCAAATCGATGCGTGGCAGCAGCACCGGATGGGAAACATCCCGAATGTGCACAGCATCATGACAAAACATCATAACGTGTCGTGTGTTCGAAAGCACCATAATGGTGGAGGAGTTTTTTCTATGACATAGGCGCACTAGATTTCTTTAATGAACGAATTAATGAAATGAAATTTATTAGACCAATAATTACAAGTACATATTATAATTTAGTATATACAATAGGTCAAGAGACTCCGTTAAGGCATTTAAATGCAGCTATCACGAGAGCCACCTTGAATATTAATTTTAGTATAATACATTTACAGAGTAATTTAGCTAATAATACATCAACATGTCATAGTAAAGATTACAATCAAAAGTTCATAGAGTAGCTGACAAGAATACATGAGTACATATACACATATAATAAGCAAAAAACTAAATGCATCAATAGACATTACAACACATTTATTTTAAAGACAACATTTAATCTGTCAATATATAATTAGCTAGTAACTACAAGGCGACGTATACATTTAAGTTAATTATCTTCCACATTTATAACAGTTCATATATACAATGAACAATAAAGGACCCGATATTGAGCCTTGGGGTACACCCAATGTTATATCAGCTTCGAAAGATTTAGCATTATTAATTAATCCGAACAAACTGTTTCCTGTATGATAAGTAGTTTTTGCAAAAATTTATTGCCGAATTTGTAAACTCATAAAACTCTAATTTAGATAAAAGGGTATGATGGTCAAGGGTGTCAAATGCTTTTGACAAATCAAAGTATACATTTATTGGAGTGACACATTGATCAAAGTCCTGAGATATTCGGTCGATGAGTTCAACTGCAGGTAATTGAGTGGAGTGTTTTTCTCTAAAACATTGTAGTATAAATTATGAGATGACAGCTACGTGTGAATTTGATTGAACATTACTCTTTCAAAGTTTTTGGAGATTATTGGTGATATAAAGATTGGACGATAGTTATCAAATAATGTCCTGCGCCTTTTTATAAAGTGGTATTACTTTTGAAATGTTCAGGGAGTCAGGAAAAATGCCAGTTGCTAGGGACTGATTAATTGTGATTGCGAGACGTTTGCAAATGTCTTGTTTTATTGCTTTAATAATTAAGTGGAAATGCCATCATTGCCACAACTAGGTTTACGTTTGAAGCTATCTAATATGTTTATGGTAGTTCCTTCAGAAATTGGTTTGAATGTGAAATTGTGTAATATCTGATTTTTTAGGTAATTCATGAAATTTGCGTTGGTTGTAATAGTTATTTCAGCTGCTAGCTTAGGTCCTACATTTGTAAAGAAACAATTAAATTTGTTTGCAATGACAATGGCATCATTTACAATTACTTGTCAATCATAAAGTGATCAATTTAAATTTCTTTAATTTCCGATTAATAACTTCTTTGATAGTAAACCATGTTTGTTTAATATCATTCTTACATTTTTCAAAACGATATTGATAGTATGTTTTTTTGGCATTACGAATTATTTTTTTTCAGAATTCTTTGGTAAGTGGCAAAGTTAGTTTTACGATTTATATATTGCTCAGCAAAGGTGTGGCTTCCTGGCATGCAAAGGTACTACCATCCCACCCCACCCCAACACCCCCACATACATACACACATACATACATACATATATACATACACACATACACACAGACATCAAATAAATTTAAACGAACACACGTTTGGAAGTCATATATTTATTTTGAGACGATACCGAGAAAACAAGCTGCCACGTTTATATAACCCTAACCCTTTGCTGTTCAATCTTTACACTACGCCACTCAGCTGTGTTATCCAAAATCATAATTTGGATCACCACCTTTAGGCAGATGATTTAACAAGATTGCCATCTCGAACAACAAGGTCCAGATGGCAAGTGGACAAGGAAGCCATTGGCTTATCGAGAGTCCAACAATTTTCTCATCTATGTGTAGCCCGCCCTTATCAGATATTTGTCAATTCTATTTTTAAACATATTCACACTACTAGCATTAACACAATCATTTGGCAGTTTGTTCCATTCATTTATCACCCTCTGTGAGAAAGAGTACTTTCTCATGTCCAACCTACACTGCTCCTTAACTAATGCTGCTTTGTGTCTTCTGGTTCTACTGCCTTCTTTAAGTTTGAAGAACATATTCCTATCAACATCCTCATAACCGTTCACTATTTTAAACACTTCTATTTGGTCTCCTCTTAGTCTCCTGGTCTCTAGTGTTGTCAAACCACATTGTAATAAGCGACTTTCGTAACTAAGGTCTCTTAATTCTGGAATCATCTTAGTTGCTCTTCGTTTTATTCTTTCTAGCTTATCTATGTCTTTTTTACGATATGGCCTCCATGCTTGAATACAATATTCCAAATGTGGTCTAACTATTGCTTTGTACAGGGGTACAATTTGATGTTTCTCCTTGTACGTGATAGTTCTCCTAATTAGCCCTAGAATTTGATTTCCTTTCGAAGCAGGAATCCCACATTGCTCTGAAACTTTCATGTCAGCATTAAATGTTACTACTAAATCCTTTTCTTGTGTCGTTCTACCTAGTACAGCATCCCCCATTTTATATTCCTCGTCCATATTTCCATGTCCTATGTGTATACATTTACACTTCCCAAAATTGAATAACATTTGCCATTTTTCTGACCGTTTAACTAATTTTTCCATATCATCCTGTAACTTTGGTTATCTGTATCATTAGTAACCTTTCTGAATATTTTTGTGTCATCTGCAAATTTGAGTACTTTGCTAGATATGTCATCCTACAAATCATTTATATATATTAAAAACAGTATAGGGCCTAATACTGATCCCTGTGGTACCCTACTCAAAACAGATTTCCAGTGTGAAATCTCACCATCTACTATTACTCTCTGTCTTCTGTGTGTAAGCCACTTTTCTATCCAGTTCATTACATCATTGCCTATACCATGGGCTTTTAGTTTAAGTAACAGTCTTTGATATGGCAATTTATCGAAAGCTTTCTGAAAATCTAAGTAGACAACATCCACTGGTGACCCGTCATCTACCCACTTTGTAATTTCTTCTAAAAAACATAAGAGATTGGTTAGACATGACCTTGCTTTTAGGAATCCATGCTGAGATGTATTTATTAATTTATGTTTTACGAGGAATTCCACAATGTGGTCTCTAATTAATGTTTCGAGTAATTTGCATACAACTGATGTTAAACTCACTGGTCTGTAATTTTCTAGCTTCTTCCTCGATCCCTTCTTAAATAGCGGCGTAATGTTTGCTTCTTTCCATTCTGAAGGAACTATTCCTTCTTCTAGTGACAAGTTAAATAAATTTGCAAGTGGTGTACTAATTTGATCAACAATTTCCTTTAGCAGTTTTGGTGGTATCCCATCAACTCCATGTGATTTATTATCTTTCATTTTCTTAATTTTCTTTGCTATCATTTCAGGAGTTACAAATAACTACCCTAAATGTTCTGATTTATTGCCCTCAAATTTAGTCAATGGAACTGGAAGTGAGCTGATATCTTCTGTGGTAAAAAATGAGCTGAAATACTCATTCAGGATCTCTGCCATTTGGAACCCATCTGAAATTATGGTTTCACTGTTGTTTTCCAGTGGTCCGACCTTATCTCGAACTTTCTGTTTACTCGTTACATAAGCATAGAAACTCTTGCTGTCATTTTTTTTATATTACCTGCCAATTTTTTGTTAAAGGTTCTTTTAGATTTTCTAATTTCAGTTGTAGCTAGGTTGAGCGCTTCTTTGTAGTTTGTGTAGTCTTCTACATTTCCAGTGTGTTTATAGACCCCCTTAGCATCTGTTTGTGAGCCATTTTTCTAATAGCTTCTTTTGACAGGTGTTTTTTCCTGGATCTTCTCCCTTGTATTCTTAATAGAATAAATTTATCAATAATGCCCTCAATCTTATAGTTTAAACAAGTCCAGCATTATGTTGCTGTCTTGTTCTTCAGCAAGATATTCCAATCTATATTTGCTAGATATGTTCTCATCACTTTATATTTGCCTTTGTTGAAGTTCCTCCTCCGTTGTTTTTATATGTATTCCCTGTCTTTACTTTTATATTAAAATGGATTTGGTTATGGTCACATGAACCCAAAGGTTCGTGTACTTTAACATTGTCAAGTAATTCATTTTGAGAAGACAAAATTAAATCTAACACATTCCCACCTCTGGTTGGTTCCAAGACATGTTGAGTAAGGAAACAATCCTGTGTTACAAGTAGAAACTGATGGTCGTCCCATCCAGCACTCTCTAATGATTCCCATTGTATATGGCCATGGTTAAAATCACCCATTATAACACATTCTCCCTTGCTCAACTCTCTTATCGCCTTTTGTAATTTTACATCTTCCTCTTGTACTATGTTAGGACTACGATAAACTACTCCTATTGTTAATGTTGAGTTCCTGGTAACTATGCTACACCAAATTGCTTCCACACTATCTGCTTCACTTTTCAGTGTAATTTCAAATGCTTGGATAGATTCTTTAATATACAAAATTACTCCACCTCCCCTTCTTTCTCGTCTATCCTTCCTAAACATTACATAGCCTGTCAGTGCTAACTCAGCATCTACTATATCTTCATTTGCCCATGATTCTGTGATGCCTATTACATGAATATCTGCTATCATAATGTCTAACTCACTTTTTTTATTTACTATGCTCCTGGCATTTAAGCATATACATTTAAGTTCATTGCCTGAAATTATTGGTGAACATTTCTTTGGATGTGTATTTGTAGTGGTACTCCTTTGAGTTTTCTCTGTCAGTTCCCCCTGCGCATCTAGTTTAAATAATTTATGGTACCTGTGCCCTCGTCGACAACTCTGACAAACTCACACCCTCTTCCCACAACGTTTAACCACGTGTCTACGAAGCCTACTCCCTCCTCCATACATACCTTCTGTACCTGTGTGTTGATCGCCATCCTTCTACAGTTCCTATATTCCTCACCCCTCTTTAAGTGTCTTGATCAACCACCTGTACTTACCAACGATGGATGACGTTCCCTCCTTCTCTGCATTGTTCGTTCCCGCATGCACGAGAACAGTACCTCCCGTGCCACCACCCATGACCTGTCCTGCCTTCTCTGCTATAACCTCTACTTTTGCCCCTGGTAGGCATAATGTTATGTCATCTCCTCTATTTACAATTTTATCCCCTTTCCTAATGATGGAATCCCCCATAAATACCCGGGCTTTCCTCGCTTTCCCCTGTGATACTACATCAGCAAAGCTCCTTTCCTGTTGCACACTACTAGTATGCCCCCTTTCTCTCATATCATCAACCTTTACTGTCTTACCACCTGGCAATCTCTCTCCACTCACCCGCTTACCTCTTTTTTGTTGCATTCTCTGCCTTCTGCCATCTTTCTTCTTCTTACCAGCTTTCTCCCTCACATTGCCACTGCTCTCCTTGTTCTCCTTGGTCTCACCACCTCTGCTCTCCTCGGTCTCACCACCTCTGCTCTCCTCGGTCTCACCACCTCTGCTATTATCATTCTCACCACCTCTGCTCACTTCTGTCTCACCCTGCCCTGTCATCATCAGAATCATATGCCTTAGCTCAATCACCAGCTCCTGCAGATATTTCACTTACACCCCCTACACACGAAATGGAAATCATCCGCCTGCACCTCCGCCCACGAATTTACACACCCGGACTTTGCAAAGTCTATCCAGCTGTCGCAGCTAGAACATATCAAATTACGTTTCGCCTTTACTTGGCGTTTGCACGGCGCCATGTTAGAAATTAAATTTGTATTTGTTTATAATCCGTTTATAATCAATTTATACTAGGTAGTCTTCACAAAGACTGTTTTTGTGTTGTAATACACACTTTATAGTATGTTACTTATGCCTTAATTAAATTTACAGCTACTGCCTTGCAACTTACTTTCTATGTAACAGCTGACTAACAAAACGTAATATCGCTCGCCCTAACGAAATTTCAGTGACCTTATTTAAATAACACTGAATTACTACCTACGGCTAACTTTTAATAAATGTTGCTAAAACAAAATATTTAGGTTTTCAATATTTAATATGTATTAAATTATTTACAATAATATTACGTCTCGTATTATGTACCCTTAATTATCGGTCGCGCTACCGAGTCCTCGGAGACCTACGATATAAACTACCCTAAATTACTCCTATAGCTAAATTTTAACAGCAACTATTGACTAAACAAGGACTCTTGTAAGGTTATGATTAATATACACGCAATAATAATACTTATCCGATCAATATTCCACGCTTTAGACAAATATAAAATCCACCAGATTCAATCCCGTGTTCTCCTCAAGATTTCCCAAGATGCAACGAAACATATATCCATTTCTTTGGCTAACTCGGATACAAATCGATTCCTAAATCAGCTCAGCGATTGTCTCCACGAAATCTTCCTCTGGATGAGTGACAGCAAATTAAAGTTAAACGCAGACAAAACTGAATTTCTAATAATTAGTACTACAAAACAGCGTGGCAAACTTAGCGAAGAATTTGGGAGTCACTTTTGAAAAGAATTTCAACTTTAGACAAAACATTCCTCAAACGTGTCGTTGCTGTTTTTATCATATCCATGATCTTCGCCGTATTCGCAACATCTCTTGTTATTGCAAGTCCCTCCTTCATAATATTGCTATCAAGGATATTACAAAACTTCAAGGTGTCCGAAATTGTTTGGCTAGGGTAGTTACACGATCTCCTCTTTTCTCCCGCTCAGTGCCACTTCTAAAATCATTGCATTGGCTCCCTGTGCGATATTATCCCATTATTTTTAAGATCTGTACAATTACATATCAAGCCCTTGCAACCAAACAACCTGCATATTTACATTCAATGCTCACTCCAGCAAGACAGCGCAGACAGATTCGGTCGTCTGGTTCTGATTTACTTTCTGTTCCCAGAGTTAAGACAAACGCTGGAACTCGAGCTATCTCGGTAGCCGCACCAAACTCTGTGGAATTCACTTCCCGACATCATAAAATCAGCAAGAAATATAGCTTCATTTCGCCGTAATCTGAAAAAAAAATATGTTTTCAAACCTATGTGGCTTCAATGTGCAGATCAATGAATGAAGGTGTGACATTTCACCATTACCAAATCAAAATGAAACCACATCATGTTATGCAAGCCACCAACACTGCATATGTGGGGTTGTGGAGTAATTTATATGACAAATAATTACATGTTAGTTATGGCACATTTGGAAGATTATTTAACTTTATCTTTCCACTCATACCTCATTTATTATAGGTTGGAATAGTTGCATTGATTAAATGGACTACTATCTACCCCTCAAATTGTGATATGTCTGGTAAATGTATCACATTTAAAATCAAGAAACATTGTTCAGCATAAGAAACTACAAATAATAATTGGTTCTTACTTGCTGCGTATGTAGTATCTATGACGTGACTTCGAAGATTCATAAGTTGCTACAAGCTTGAGTTGTTCTATAGTATTGTAATATTCCACTTTGGGAATTATATGTTTTTGACATATTTAAAACCTTTTGTAAAGTTCTTCCTTAAATTGTACTTCGTAATTATCCTGTGCCACTGTGATAGCTGTGCCAAGAGGCAAGTGAATAACACCTACTGATTGTGTTTTTTTTATAGGGTGAGGCAATGCACAACGGCCAATTAAGACACCATTGTAAGGCAATTAGCATTCCCTTTTGGAGAATGATTGGGTCATCCATTACATGTCCATCAAATCAGAGAACATTAGTGAGATAGCTGTCAATCAAAGTGTCAGGGGAGGGTTAGAATCTTATACCCATAGAGGGATAAATTATTAGCAAAATGTTGCTATTTGCAAATATATAGCACATTTATTCACTTTGGTTACGTACATGAGTGATGTGAATGTCTGAAGAGTATTGAAGACTCAGACTTAGACTCAGACTCATTTATTTTGACCAAGTAAATGTAACACAATCGACATATAAACAAAGTAAATAAAATAAATGGTCACGGAGACTCCCTTTAAGACATTGAGTATGTCGCTATCATGGGAGCCACCACTGGTTTAGTCAAGCAATTGAGCAATTGAAAATATATTAAAAATATTAAGAATACAAGTGATAGCAATAATAAAAGTACTAAGTTTATAATTATATAATAATCATATATATATATATATATATATATATATATATATATATATATATATATATATATATATATATATATATATATATATATATATATATATATATATATATATGTATAAACTATATGTATACAAGCATATCCATGTACATATATGCATATGTATGGCTGCCTATGAGATATACCTACATATTAATTACACAAATAAATAACTATACACGTATGCCCTGATTTCGGCAAATGTAACAATTTGTTTTGGTACAGTTGTATTCATAATTACCAAGAAGATATTGTTTTATGTAACTGGAGAAACCATATAGACTATGAGTATGGATTTTGTCAGTAATATCATTTGGACTATTGTTAACAGTTCTAATCATGCTGTATCTAATACATTTGTTTGCGAAAACATGATTATTTCTTGACATAAATAAGCGATTTTTGTCTCGTGTGTCATATTGATGTATTTCAAAAGTGTTAGTATAAGGTATATTATAAAAATATTCAGGTAGTTGTTTATTTATTAAGTTATGATAAAACTTAAGTTCTTGTAGCTTGTAGATGTCACTGACCTTTAATAATTTGAGTTCTTTATAAATAGGAGCAGTGTGTGCATTATATTTACTTAACGTGATTATTCTAATTGGTTTTTTCTGAAGTATAAATAAGCGTTGCGTTTGATACCCCCATGCCAATATACCATAGTTTATATGAGGTAATATGATAGAATTGTACATTGTCCTTAGAATATGCTGTGGTAAAAAATGTGTCAGTTTTTTTAGAATTCCAGTGGTTCTAGATATTTTGTATGCTACTTTGTTTATGTGACTGTCCCAGTTCAAGTGATTATTTAATGTGATGCCCAAAAAGTTGAAGTTATTTACATATTCAATTACAGTTCCATTTACTAATAGCACAGGCTTTTCTACTTTCTTTTGTGGCATATGAAAAATCATAGCTTTAGTTTTGTCAACATTTAGAGCAAGTTTGTTTATGTTAAGCCAGTCACATATCTTGTTTAGTTCTTCGTTTATATTGTTATTTAAGTCACCGGGTCGATTAAAGACATCTAATGTACTGGTTAGGGTTGTATCGTCAGCATAAGTTATGAAGTTGAAAAGGTCACTAGCAATTGGTAGGTCATTAATGTATATAATGAACAACAAAGGTCCTAATATCGACCCTTGCGGGACACCAGTAGTAATATATGCTTCTTTAGATTTTACGGGTCCAAATTGTACATACTGTTTACGATTTGATAAATAGTTCTTAAAGAGGTTAAATGCTGTGCCTTTTATGCCATAGTGCTTTAATTTATCCATGAGTATATTATGGTCTATTGTATCAAAGGCTTTTGATAAATCAATATATATATTTATTGGAGTTAGATGTTTGTCCATTTCCTGAATAATTCTGTCTATTATTTCAAGGGTGGCAAGTTCGGTTGAATGTTTCTCTCTGAAGCCATATTGACTACTGTAGTATAGCTCTCTATTGTGGAAATATTCGTGTAGTTGGTCAAATATGACTCTCTCAAATACTTTAGAAATTGCTGGTAAGATCGAAATTGGACGGTAATTATCAAAAATGGTATTATCACCTTTTTTGAATAGTGGTATTACTTTAGCAACTTTTAGTTTGTCAGGAAATATACCTGTTGACAAAGATTGATTGAGTATTGTGGTGACAGGTTTACAAATTTCATATTTTATTGTTTTTAATAATATAGTTGATATGCCGTCTTTGCCACTACTAGATTTAGGATGCATACGGTTAATTATATTAATTGTAGTATCTTCACTTATAGGTTTAAACGTGAATTTATGGTCTGGTTTTTCAAATAATCTCTATGACATTTGCCGTTACTACTTATTTGTGATGCAAGTTTGGGACCAATATTTGTAAAAAATAAATTAAATTGATTGGCAATATCCGTTTTATCGGTAACAGTTGTTCCATCAATTTTAAAAGAGTTAGGAAATTGTTCAGTCTTTGTTGTTTCATTAATTATTTCTTTAATAATTGACCATGTTTTTTTTAATGTTGTTCTTATGTTTCTCAAATCTCGATTCAAAATATATTTTTTTGGCCAGACGAATATTTTTTTAAAGAATTTTATTATAAGCGTGCAGATTAGTTTTAAGGACCTGATATCTTGCTGTGTCTATAGTAGTTTGCTTCATTTTTAGATATAGCTTATCTCTAAACGTTATTGATCTAATAATACCTTGAGTAATCCAAGACGATTTTTTATATTTATGTTTGTTATATTTAATTGTCTTAGTGGGTAAGTATTTAATCATAGTATTTAAAATAATTTCTTCAAGAATGTTATAATTTTCGTTGGGATTACCATCAATATTCTTATTTAGTTTATCATAAATGTTTGAGTGTATTAATTCTAATCTAAATTTATTTAGCGAATCCGGACTTTTCTGTGTTATTGTTATGAATTTGGGTACCGTGTCTCGAGTTAATATGCAGTCCATGCAAATGAAACAGGGAAGATGATCAGAAATTTGGTTGATTAAAATGCCAGAAGTGGAGTTCAATGACCCCTCTGACAGTTTACATAAAAAATTGTCAATAAGTGTACCACGATGTTCTGAAAATCTGGTAGGCAATGTGATTCTAGGAAAGAAGCCTTGTGCACTGATCATGTCAAAGTATTCACTAAATACAGGTTTTTCTTTGATTTTCAATAAGTCAATATTAAAATCACCTGCTATGATAACTTCACTCTTTAGTTTTTGTAAATGAGTGAGTATCGGGGTTAATTCGTCAATAAAGGTCTTGTAATTCTCAATAACATCTCTTGGTGGTCTATATATATTTCCCAGTATAATTTTTTTTGGATAGTTTTTCCAGTTATCTCAATAAACTGTCCTTCCCATACATTTGATACATTGTTAATAGATAATATTTTATAGTCATATTTATTACTAAGATATATCGATAGGCCACCATGAGCACTACAAATATTACCTTGAGAGATTAATGTAAAACCATCTATTTGCAGCAAAGAAATGTTGGAGTCATTGGATAACCATGTTTCTTGTAAACAAATGGCTCCAATTTTACAGCTGTTGTTTCGTAAATTTTCTAATTTCATATTAATTTGATCCATTTTTGCATGAAGGCTTTGACAATTTAGACTCAACACTACAAAAGTATTTTGCTTGTTTTTTATTTTGTCTATTAATTCTTCATCAGTAAAATATGGAGAATGTTTAATAATTTCAACTTCTCCATCTGGTAAATTTTCATTGAATTCGTTTATTTGTAAGATGTGATTTAAAGAGTTAACTGTTAACCCTCCAACATTTCTTAAAAAGGAATCATCATCGTTAAAAGGAAAACCATTTCTAGCCATGTTCAAAGTCCGTTACACGTGAACTTGACATAACTTGACATCATATTAACAGTAATTTGTACAACAATTAATATCCACAAATGGAGCATATGTGCTAAAATGAAACGCGTTAACGAGAACATCTGTGATATTGAAAAGTGCAATGATAGCAAAAGAAAACATACAATGCTGTGACATTAACATAGACAAATAGTGCTTGGACAGTGTTAAGTAAATAGTCAGAATTACAAAAGAACAAAACAAAATGGGCAAAAAACAAATATTAGAATTAGGACTGACAGGATACGTAATGTTTAGGAAAGATCGAATAGGAAGAAGGGGCGGGGGAGTTATTTTATATGTTAAAGAATCTATTCAGGCTTATGAAATACAATTACAAAGCGAAACAGGTTACAATGAAGCTGTTTGGTGCAAAATAGTTTCAGGAAATTCAAAATTAACTATTAGATTAGTTTACCGAAGTCCAAACATAAACGAAGAGGATAACATACAATAAAATACAAAATGCTATTTCTAGCATTTTGTATTTTATTGTATGTTTTTAATACATATATATATATATATATATATATATATATATATATATATATATATATATATATATATATATATATATATATATATATATATATATATATATATATAAAATGATTTGGAAGATGACATATCTAGCAAGGTACTCAAATTTGCTGAAGACACAAAAGTATTCAGAAAGGTTACTAATGATACAGATAAACAAAGTTTACAGGATGATCTAGATAAATTAGTTAAATGGTCATCAAAATGGCAAATGTTATTCAATTTTGGGAAGTGTAAATGTATACACATAGGACATGGAAACAGGGACGAAGAATATAAAATGGGGGATGCTGTACTAGGTAGAACCACACAAGAAAAGGAATTAGGAGTAACATTTAGTGCTGACATGAAAGTTTCAGAGCAATGTGGGATTGCTACTTCGAAAGGAAATCAAATTATAGGGTTACTTAGGAGAACTATCATGTATAAGGAGAAACAGCTAATTGTATCCCTGTACAAAGCAATAGTTAGACCACATTGGTATTGTATTCAAGCATGGAGACCGTATCGTAAAAAGGACATAGACAAGCTAGAAAAAATACAACGAAGTGCAACTAAAATGATTCCAGGATTGAGATACCTTAGTTACGAAAGTCGCTTATTACAATGTGGTTTGACAACATTAGAGACAAGGAGACTAAGAGGAGACCAAATAGAAGTGTTTAAAATAGTGATTGGTTATGAGTATGTTGACAGGAATATGTTCTTCAAACTTAAAGAAGGCAGTAGAACCAAAGGACACAAAGCAGCATTAGTTAAGGAGCAGTGTATGTTGGATATGAGAAAGTACCCTTTCTCACAGAGGGTGATAAATGAATGGAACAAACTGCCAAATTATTGTGTTAATGCTAGTAGTAGAATTAACAGATATTTGATAAGGACGGGCTACACATAGATGAGAAAATTGTTGGACTCTTGATAAGCCAAAGGCTTCCATGTCCACTTGCCATGTGGAACTTGTTGTTTGGGATGGCAATCTTGTTAAATCTTGTTAAAATCTTGTTTACAGCGATAGCGGTTGTTTCGAAGCGAGCGTCAGAATGTTTTTTGCGCAGCATTCGGTTGTAACGCAAACATTAGTAAGACTAGAGTAACTTGTATTTCATTTAAATACCCTACGCGGCCAACATTGCTAAAGAAATGGCTGCGAAAATGTAATCTTAAAATTTCATGAGCATGATGTGCCAAACATTATACTAGGTTGTGGAAGCTATGTTGATGTCATCAATCCCTAGAACCCGAAATCCAAATTCACGTCACTGTCAGAGCGATCTTTTACTTTCTGACATAACAATGAAAACGACCACATAGAGCCGCCAAGCTTCTCCGCTACCATACATACACACATGTTTAGCTATCAAAAAATACTTCCATTTAGCGCTCAAAATTAACAAAAACTAAAACAAAACTCATTATCCGGAGCTAGGCATAGGAGATTGCAAGTTGTTGTTTATTTTTTGTAAATGTTTTATAGAAGAAAGAGTTATTTTGGACCCAAGTTACATGTGTACATGAAGTTTAGATATATGAAAAGAAGCTTGGTCGCTCTGTGTGGTCGCTAGCGGTTCGAAATCGTTACATTTTAGTGTTTATTCTGGAAAATTCACATCGCCACCACTCGCCATAGAAACGCGAGAAAAACTATGCTGCATACAAATCACTGAATGAATGTAGGCCCATATCATCAGTTGCGTCACAAAACCACATGATTATATATCATTAACTTCGAATAATACGTGCGCTTTGCGAGAGAAAAAAATGACTAAATATATAATTACATTAATAAATAAATGTTTATATTGATTTGTTGATTTGTACATACAATTTTAAACTTTATGTACACATATTGATATTCATTTTAAATCAAATTGGTCTATGCCTTACAGGCTGACGAAGCTACACTATTAAACTTTGTGTACACACCGAAAAAGTATTATTGCTAGTACATTATTGTTATTCAGTTTAAACCTAACTGGTCTATGCTTTACAGGCTGACGAACTGAGAAGTACATCCCGTGTCAGTGTCGCGTGTGAGACCACTACTCCCGTGTCATTCAAAATGACGTCCCATGGAAGCACCTCTTCTAAGTGACGCTTTTTCGACTATAAACAACCATGGTTGCATTTGGAAACGAAAGTGTCTTGAATAGTATGCGGAACATTTCTCGAGCGCTGGCTTCGAACAATGATTCAACGACTAATATAAGCAAAGACAACTATGAAAACAGCACTGGCGCAACGAACTATCAACAACTTGCGTATGCCTTAATCGCTACGCTTGGCATGTTTGGAAACGCTGTAGTTATCTTTGTCACATTACACAGTGCATCGATGAGCAAAACATTTACAAACATCTTGATCTTAAACCAGAGCAGCATTGATTTCGCGACGTCCGTACTAATATTGCTAACGAAAATGTTGAACCTTTCTACAGAAAACTTGTCCGGCGTGGGCGGTGACATCTTCTGTAAATTCTGGCTGAGCGAACTGCCGCTGTGGAGCTTAATGGTATCGTCGTCCTACAGTCTGATAGCTGTGACCATTGAACGGTATATGGGGATTGTGCATCCAATATTCCACCACACCTCTTTATCAAAGACAAATGTTATATTCTTAGCCAGCGCCTCCTGGTGGCCAGGGCCGATATTGATGTTGTGTTTCTTGGTGCCAACTTACAGTGTTGTTAATGGCAGTTGTATAATCATTACACTATCGGACCAATCTTTGATGAGGGCAATCGGTGTGGTGTTTTTCGTAATCCAATATCTAATCCCAATTACTGTGTTTATTACCTGCTACAGCAGGATGTATATACGGCTACGAACCCAGGTAAATCCGGATGCACCAAATATGTGCCGAGGCAACGGTTAAAAAGGCGTGCGCCAGGCGCAACGTTCTAAAAACTCTTTTGCTCGTTGTTATTGGATATCTCCTGTGTAACATTTGGAACCAGTTAACTTACCTTGTTTTCAATTTCGGCGCTCCTGTGGACTTCTCGAACAATTATTATAATTTTACCGTTATAGGGATGTTTGCTAACTGTTGCATCAATCCTTTCCTTTACGCGTTGCAATATCGCCCGTACCAGAACGAACTGCGGAAAGTCTTCTGTAAACGCGATACCTCTGTTATGAGTGATACATCGTAGCTACTGTGCAGTGACAATTAGTAAAACGTCATTTTCTGTAAATCCACACATACACGCACGTTCGCAAGCACGCGCAAACAAGCACGCACGCACGCACGCACACACACACGAACATACGCACGCACGCACGCACACACGCACACACAAACACACACACACAAACACACACACACACACACACACACACGCAAACACACACACACACTCACATGCACACACACACTCACATGCGCACACTGACACTCACACACACATACACACTCCTACAAACACACTAGTTTTTTGCTACCTAAATTGACCAAGGTTTGTAATAATCCGAGGCCTGTTTGCTTTCTGGTCCTGACTAATGGAGGCTGTGGGACGACCTACCAGACATTTGCAACATGGCAGTTATTATATATATATATATATATATATATATATATATATATATATATATATATATATATATATATATATATATATATATATATATATATATATATATATATATATATATATATATATATATTGTATATTGTTGCAGTCTGCAGAGGAATTCGTTGTACATTAGATACAAAGTTTGCTATATAAGAAAAAGGGGAATTGATGGGATTATAATTTGGTGCGTTGCATTAGCTGAGTTGAGCTGTTTTCTTGTATGAATACAACATTAATCGATACTGTGCATGTCGTCAGAATATTGACGTTTCAGTTCAATATAATGATTCACGTTGGCTGTTCACTGGTCGACTCATTTTGTTAATTTACCAATTAATTGATACTGTTGGTTCACTATATGATTAATGTTGTTTGTTTACGAAATGATTTGTGTTGCTGGTTAACAAACTGATTCATTTTGTTGGTTGAGTACATGAGTAATGCAGTTTGTTTACGAAATTATTTGTGTTGCTGGTTCACAAACTGATTCATGTTGTTGGTTGTGTACATTAGTAAAGTTGTTTGTTCAGAAATTATTCGTGTTGCTGGAACACCAAGTATTTCATATTGTTGGTTGACTGCAAAAGTAATATTGTTTGTTTACTAAATGATTCCTGTTGCTGGTTCACCAAGTAATTCATGTTATGTTGTTTATTGAGTACACGAAATTATTCGTTTCGCTGGTTCTCCAAGTAATTCATGATGTTGGTTGACTGCATAAGCAATGTTGTTTGTTTACTAAATGATTATTGTTGCTGGTTCACCAACTGATTCACGCTGTTGGTTGAGTTCTTGAGTAATGTTGTTTGTTTACTAAATTATTCGTTTTACTGATTTACCAACACATTCATGTTGTTGGTTGAATGCATACGTAATAGTGTTTGTTGACTGAATTACTCGAGTTGCTGTTTCGCCAATTTATTCGTATTGGTGGTTGATTAATGTTGTTTGTTTACTAAATTATTCGTGTTGCTGGTTCACCAACTGAATCACTTTGTTGGATGACTACATGAGTAATGTTGTTTGCTTACTGAATTATTCGAGTTGCTTCACGAATTGTTTTGTGTGTTTGATTCACCAACTGAAGAGAAAGAATTGTTTTGTGTGTTTGATTCACCAACTGATACATGATATTGTGTCACACGTAATTAAGTTGCAGTGTGTCAAACGGTGATTCAGAAGTAAACTAAGTAAAAGAATTGTTTTTTGTGTTTGATTAACCAACTGATACATGATATTGTGCCACATGTTGTTGTTTCACATATTGATTCACGTTTGTAGTTCACTACTTAATTCTTGGTATTTATTCCCTAATTGATTCGTGTTCATGGTTATCCAAGTCATTCCTGAAATGGGTTCACTGACTGGTCTATGTTGTTAGTTTATTGTTTGATTCATGTTGTTAATTCACTGCATGATTCCTTTTGCTGCTTCCCTAGTAGATTCAATTTCTTGTTTCACCAATTGCTTCTTTGTTTGGTTCGCCAATTGATTTGTGTTGTTTAACGATTGTTCTGTCCAAATGTTGCTTATTAAATGTATAGTTGTTCAACTAACTAGGTCATGCTGTTTGTTCTCATTTTAGCAGTTCCTTGCTGGTCTTTCAACCCATTAGTTAATTGGTAATTCCGTAACATAAATTAGGGTTAGCGTCCTGCTGTCAGTTGCATGACGGGAACTCAACTTCGCCGTTAAATCTACATACACCTCCCTAAGTGCCAACTAGTTGGACATATCCTTGGGTGCCGTTGTATGACTGCCTCTCACCAGCTGTTATCCAACTGGATTCCACCAGCGGGACTAATGGATGAACATATCACCAAATTTTAGTGGCAAATCTTCCCATAATTCAATTCATCATTAATCAAAATGTTGTGTATATATATATATATATATATATATATATATATATATATATATATATATATATATATATATATATATATATATATATATATATATATATATATATATATATATATATATATATATATATATATATATATATATATATATATATATATATATATATATATATATATATATATATATATATATATATATATATATATATATATATATATATATATATATATATATATATATAGCATTAACTCCACAACCTGCAACAGCCATTGGGACAGACTGGGGGGTAGCAATTAGTCAATTTATTTATTATGTGGCCGTTGTGAACTTATTTCATGTTCGCAGCACCACAATTAAAAAAAAACTATATTTAATTCGTATTGTGGTACAATGTATTCCTCAAGTTTGGTGCAAATTACAACAAAACGTGTCATGGTTGCATATCAAAGTTTTATAATTTTACACAACCAGGTAATGGTAGTGACATTTCAACAAAAGAAGCCCCTGCTTCTCAAAAAGGCACCAATAAAAAAGGAAAATTCCTGGTCCTGGTATGCTAGTTAGTTATTAATACCAAAACAGTTTACGCAGCTTTCAGGAATTGTTGTATACATCAAATTATTTTGGTGTGCCAATTTGGTATTTTTTTAGAACTGCCCATACAGCACTAAATTATTCCTAAGAGTGCTGGGGCTGCCCCGGGCTGCATCAGGTGTTCTACTTTGGGTGTAAACTCGACTGAGCGCCTCGTGCTGGCTAGGAGCTAATTAGCCTAACCTAGGCTAGAACTGAACTTAGGCATGTGTCATGCAAAAGGCCACTGGATCAAAATACAATAACTAGTTCCTACCATCTATCAGATTTACAGATGAGGTCCCGCTGTCTAATTTAACGTAATGTCACATTATATGCGATGGCAAGAAGAGAACCCGAGGGAACGTAATTAAGTTGCTGGTGGCAGCACTATGGATTTGGTTAAATAATAAAAAGTAACAAACGTTATTGTTGGCACGGTGTATATATATATATGCAATAAACATGCAAGTTCTTCAGGTGGCAGACCAATGATGCATGTTTGAGAAAATGTCTGCAAGAAGCTATAATCGTACTGATGATTTGTTAATGGATGCCCGTATTCACTGTCCGTCCAACTAGATTTGCATATGTACATTATATTACTAGGGCGGACAAGGAAGACATCGTGACAACAATGTGCAATAATGGGGGTGAAGCCGATTTAAGTAATATGCTATGGTTTTTGCACTAGAGAGCTATACGCAATATCGCTTTAATTTGTTTATAACATTTATTAAGATAACATCGTCTTCCACAATGTGTCCGCAGGAAATTCCACCGTTCAAAACATCTCCAAACGTTCACTGTAAGACGTGCCACCCGCAGCAGAGGTATTCCGTTTCAATATTACTGTCCGCAGCAAGTTCTGATGCGAGCGATATTTCAACGCATAGACAGAGGGATTGATCCAACAGTTAGCAAACGTCGTATGGCATACATACATACATACATACATACATACATACATACATACACACATACACACATACACATATACACACATACGAGCATGTATATACTACGTGAAGTCTGTAATGGTTCTGCGGTGGAGGAATTTTTTCTTTTGTAAATACGGAGGTATATTTTTGGATTAAATTAAATTATCTTGGCGACGATACATTTGAAAGTTAATGTTGGCCATACCACATTATTTCCCATCTACCAGCGACAGTGTATGCAGTTACGTGATCCTGCATGGCGCGCCCCATAGCTAGTGTCATATGCCTTAAACATGTCATAGCCTTAAACAAGTCCTCAATTTAAAATATACTTAAATCCAAATTAATGGTCATCTACATTTATGTGTGTGTGTGTGTGTGTGTGTGTGTGTGTGTGTGTGTGTGTGTGTGTGTGTGTGTGTGTGTGTGTGTGTGTAGTGTGTTTTGTGTGTGTGTTTGTGTGTGTGTGTGTGTGTGTGTGTGTGCGTGCGTGTGTGTGCGTGCGCGCGCGTGTGCACTCATTGAATATTAAAAAAACTGTTCATACCCTCTGAACCTCTTTGTATTTAGGTTTGTTAAACCAAATATATAATGATAAATGCTATGATTACGGAAGGTTAGCAACAATTTTCGTGGAAACATATATATATATATATATATATATATATATATATATATATATATATATATATATATATATATATATATATATATATATATATATATATATATATATATATATATACTGAGTATAATATATGGCAGGGCGTATATGCCATATTGACACCTTACTACTAAACGGCATTATATGTAGGTTCGTGATTTCCCTATCTCCGTATCTGTCGGCCGACATTCTTATGTTTAAGTGATCGGAAAATACGTTAATCCCGAAGGAATATGTTTAGTGGGCACTTCCTCCCCAATTAATTGATAATCCATTACCTCAACACTTTTGACTTTGATTGTTAGATCGGGTAACTAGCAAAAGTTTGAATAAACTTATGTTAAAGTATGTAGAGCCGGACCACCCTTGGACTTTTCTTGTAGAATTTTGACCGGATTAATTACCGAATAATTAATAAGATTTTTTTTCCGATGATTTCATCAAAAGTATATAAAACTGCCACAAACAGTTAGACAAGCTAGACTGTCGTAATGGATATTAGATAGGTTTTATTTTGTCGCGAAACGATTCTGAAAAGAGACGAGCGAAAACTTTTAAATGAGGAAGGATATTTAAATCGACTATTGACGTGAGGCACTTGGATGCAATAAACTTTTGTGAATTGATAGTTACAGACTTGCTGCCTTGTTGTTCGCAAACACCGAGCATATCTATATCTTTCACCAGAGCATTGAACTTAATCTGAATTTAATTAAATCGGTGTTTATTCAACATGTTTACATCATACAAAGACATCACAATAATTATACATACAACAAAGCATACAATGTAATGTTGAACGGGAAACGGGAATGGGAAAAATGTGTAACAACGTATAACATAGCATTTCCTATTTCACAGTGCATACACAAATGTTATACTCAATTCAATTCAATTCGGATCAAAATACATATATAAGGTAATTGCACACAAACAATATATTTCCAACCATATAGTAGATACTTTACAGAGGACTACGTAACATATTTGATAAGTAAACACGTTTTGTATTAGTTCAAAGTCAAAACATTAAAGCAATTTTCCATATCCTTATTTAATTGACTCGACAAATAGGGCCTTTCACACTCATACTCTTTGATTGCAATGCTGTTCTACAGTACTTGTTTTTGAAGTTATATTTATTTTCATGTATGGCCTTTGTGAGTGGTGTGCACTATTTGAAAATGCACCTCTTCTGGGTTGTAATTTTAACTCCAGTCCTACAGAAGCATGACATAACAGTTATATGATACATCCTCCACAATGGGAAATGGGGATGGCCTGTTATGTATACTGAGCACATGAATTGATGGGAGTAATGTTAATGCTTTATGCACTGCTGCCTTAGAGCTTTCAGATGATCAAAGCAGATACACATCAGGTCGAACTCACCAATACAATTGAGGGGTATCATGTTTTGGTCTTTCTACCTGAAAATCGAGGTATGTCATTTTAATGAATTTCACAAAGGATTTTACTTGTTCTGCGAAATATGCTAAATGGCAAACACGACTGAAGTCACACCCCTGCACTGCAGAAAATTCACTGAGCGGCAAACGGCGCAAGCCAGGGATGTAACCCTATACAGCTACGTCCAGTACCAAATTCGTTTCACCGCCCTAAAGAACTATAAATAAACGCTGGAAATGAATTATACTATTGTTATTTGACAGTTATAACGTTCTTCTTCATGTTATACTAGATAACAGTGTGCTAGCTCAGGCTCCACGCCAGTGTTTTATATCATTAAGACCAGGCAGTCAGATTAAGTAGGGATATTAAATTCAATGACACAACACGCAGGCATGCGAAAACAGTGTGCCGAACATCAAAAAATTCATAACATGAAATCCTGGTACGAGAATGCCAATTGGAAGTATTCGTGCCTTCACAGTACTTTTGTATAAAACAACTGGTAATACACACGCACATACAATACATTCATTAGTTCGAGTAATTGTCCTTGACTCGAGTTTCGGATTGAATTCCAGCCTTTTAAAAGTACGATTCAAAAGTGACTCGAGCAGAGCAACTTGATGACATAAACAAGGAATGTGAGAACGTTTTGCATGTACCTACTGCATGATATGTTGTTGGTAGGGTAAGGTGTGGTATGAAGTCCCTATGCGAAAAATTGCTAAACCTTCCCATCTAGCAATAAGGCTTGAAAGAAAGAATTTCGAAATATCCATATGGAGTCATATATCATGTCCATCTGGTTACAACACGGCTGCAGCAGAAGCAAAAGTTAAGTTATTTAGAGATATATATATATATATATATATATATATATATATATATATATATATATATATATATATATATATATATATATATATACTTATTAGGGTCAAACCATGAACATAAGAATACAGTTATAATACATGATGATTGTGAATAGCATGTTGATTGATCCATGCAGACCTGCACTGAGACCTTAAGCATAATATAAATAATAATAATATATCGTTCTACGTGAACATAGAATACTTGAAATACAAGACAATGGTTACGAAATTATAAATGAATACAACAACCAATCATCAATAGTTAACGCCACAAATACCAATTCACACAACACATACTCAACAATAATTAACACTATCTAACGCTAACCAAACCCTAAACTAACTTACATTAACTAACATTGACTAACATTAAAAACAATTGCTTCAACGAAACACTTCAACATTTTGCTAACTAGTATATGATATATGACATAAAATCTAAACAGGAGTTCTCACCACGACGGTATTTGAAGTTAAAATGTTCACTATTGTTAATGTCTGGACTATGTAATATTACTGAAATAACTCTCCTTCATTTTTTAAATGCATGATATACTGAATTATATTTACACAGATGTAAGTACAGGGCTGTTTTTCTTCCATATATAACAATTCCGAATAACACATTCTGCCTCATATGTGTTAATTGTATACTTTCTTGCATAATTTATCGAAACTTGGTATGAGTTTACTATTTAGCTATTTATTTTTGGAGATAGTTCTCTTCAAAT
>BSQZ01000006.1:11236661-11354161 GCA_033239005.1 Lamellibrachia satsuma
CACCTTCTTCACCCCTTGTCCTCTGACCCTCGCCTTAACCGCAATCTTACCCTGCCCGAATTCATATGTGCGTTTAAAAAGCATGGGACCATCGTCAGGAGTTAGACGCTGATGAGGCCATTGTGGTGTTCATTGCTCGTGCATTGATAGCACCGCTTTCTATAAATATCACCGATCATTTTCTGCCTGAACAGCCCGCTTATCCAGCATCAGACCGTTAAAGTAGACTGCGGAGTGCGAGACAATGGTTTGTTTTGCTCGCTGTTTGTCGGACAGAAAGCAAATTAGTGTTGGCTGTTTGGCAGTGTAGCTAACTTGAGCAGTTTATGTCCCCTTCTTGCCAACTCAAAAACAGCCAACCACCAGTTCCCCCGAGGTGATGTCACTGGCAGGCAAACGGACTTTCAGGGTAGGTGCAAGGGGTTAGTGAAAGCCAGAGAGAAGTTTGCAATAACTACAACTCCGAGCGCGCCTGATCGAGGCAGAATTGTAGGTTTCTGCATTTGTGCCTGGTTTGCAGGGCACCACATGCCAGTGTATCCTTCCCAACCAGGTCAGATGGTAGGAACGTGTCCGATGGACACCGAGCTAAGACACCCCACAACACCACTGGATCGATACACTGACTACTAAAAACATACACTAGTGACGGACAGACTGTGACTCCTACACACATAGCAGAAAGGGGACGAACCCATTTGGCGGCCAAACTGTGACACCCACACCCATTTACATAGAGAGCCTGGAGGGGAGGGCCTAGTAGTGGGTCAATTAGATAAGGCCTTTTGACAAATTTGATCACAGGTTTAAGGGAGGGCTTCTTTACTGGCATTAGTGAGCCACCAGAGGCCAGTTTGGAGTGTCCAAATAAATTGTCAGCAAAAGCATAGCCCGAAATTGTCAGTCGACTAATAATGAAATAATTGAAGACACGGTTCCTGGTAGGTCTCTTCGGGACACTCCCCTTCTCACTGTTCAGAGTAAGTGCCCCACGTTTAACCGAGGGTACTTAGTCCGGTAAGATGGTTCTCTTTGGTGATTTATCCGTCCCACATAACAGTCACAAACATACTAGTTTAAATGAGCTGATCAACAAAGAGGAATACTATCTGTCGTATGTCGTTAGCAGGATAATCGCTATATCGGATATGTTTAAAGAAATAAGCACAGTATTCCAAAGAAGGAGCTGTTGAGCTTATTGAGTCACCTAAATTTTGCTTCCAGAGTAATTCCACTTTGTAGCTTATCTCGTATCTTTGGCAGCCTCTGTGAAACCTTTACATCACTATGTGAGACTCAACAAAGAATGTCCACTTGATATAGCTATGTGGCGTAGATTTATCACCGTGTAGAATGGGGTAGCCTCTTTCTAGATCAAGAAGTTCAAAGATAATGAGCAGCTGCCTATGGCTTTTTAGGAGCTGTACCCTATTGCAGTGTCAACTATTCTATGGGGATCGGAGTGCAATATTTCTTCTACTGTGATAATGAAGCTACTGTCCATGTCATTAACAAGGATAGATATAAAGTTCAATCCATTATGATATTAATGAGGTTCTTAACATGGTGTACTGCATCCGGGAACTTTATAGTTATTGCTAAACACATCCCAAGTATTAATAATAAAATTGCTGATGCACTATATCGGTTCCAGGTCAGCACATTCAGAAAGCTCGCACCCGGGGCAGCATTCAAACCCTGCCAATGTTCAATTCCTTCGGCCTCGGATGTGATTTGTATTACGTAGCGTACTTGACCAGCTATGGGATATGCCAATAAACAAATATACAAGGACAGTATATGAAGCAGGTGTTATAGCATTTAGAAGATTTTTTAGATATGTATCCAATTGGAAGCTTGAGGCCTACACACCCAACACCCTAACCCAAGAAATTATCAACATCTTTGTAGCACACATTTTTAGTTTATTACAGTTAAAGTAGTTTACCATAAATACATAGCTAGCAGGTATTAGGTTTTCTTGTATCAAGGCAAGTTTTCAGGATCCATGCTGTTTTGTAAATGGCCAGCCATTCCTGCATTTGCAAACTATTATAAAAGCAGTAAACAAATCGCACGATAATGTAGTTAAAACCAAGCTACCCATTACAGCAGAGATTTTAAGTAAAATTTGTAATGTTCTAAGATCAGGTTTCTTAGGCCCATGTGACAACTGAGTCCTAGATACAGCATTTTGTCTGGCTTTCTTTGGATTTTTACTCTTACATATTTTGTAACAAAGTCATATTTTATTGCCATGATGAATAATAAATATGGAGCTTTTTTGCATGAGTTGTTGTGGTGTTCTGACACAAATTGAAGCATATTGTTATAAATGGGCCAGATTATGACTGAACAGCTGACCAATGCATCTTTGGGAGGCTACGGGGAGAATAGTTACAGGGGTCCTGCGGAAAGGTAAGCTGACCAATTAAAGGAGGGTCTCTGACTAATTAAAAGCATTATCCCTTCGTGGGGCGTTGTTGTCTCGTAGCACGAACAAAGAAACACGTCACCTACCAACCAACACGCTTTCTCCACGTTTCTAAATTAATAAGATGGCCAAGATTTCAGAAGGGCTGGACGGACACCCAGGGGATGCAGACCCCATGATTCTTTGGTCATGTGAGATATCTGGCCGGACTGTCCCATTGTATTGCCATGACGAATAATCATGAACACACAAACTTTCGATAAACTTAAAAAAAAACATACTTTTAACATTTTCTAACCATTGATACAAAAGGCACTTATTGCAGGTCAAACGCATTATAAGTACATGTTCAATCACTGGGTTGTACCATGTAACTGTAGCTGCTGTAGTTTCCTGGGAAACACGGGTGGCTCAAGACACCCAATGGCTCAACTAACACTGCCGTCCCCTAAACAACGTCATTCTCAACGCAGAAAATGACGATGCACAGAATCTGCACATCAAATGTAAGTTGAGGCAGTGGTGAAATCGTCAGTGACTTGCATTACATTCACTATGTGGCGCCACTAATGTGGAGTTTGTTATTGTCGTTTAATGATAGCGTTAGCTAATTGGCGCCATTGTGCATTGTTGTTGATGTAACAACTTGCAGCCGCTTTTAAGCGTGACTCATGAATTCACAACAACCAGCAATTAGGCAGTAAATAGATACAATGAACGATGACTATCCAATGATCTCTTTTTCTCTTACTCCCCCAGGGACATTACCTGCTTTCCCCCTGGAAAACAGACACTCGCTTGGTCAGCTTCGTAACATTTATCAAACGATTGCCTCAGAGCGTATTTGAGCAGTATAACTCTTATATGTAATAAAATCGTAATTTACTTCTGAAAGATTTGGTGCTTTTTGTGTCGTCAGTTAACAATGTATAATATGTTGGCGGAGTTCCTTTATCAAAGTAATTGTACTGTGCGCCACATGTCACTTTAGTTTTAGAACATATAACATATTTATGGTTGGGAAATGATTAATATAAAATGCTTAGTGTTTTATTGATATGCTTCTTTAAAATTAATACCTACAGTAACTCTTCCCATCTTAAAAGGAGCTCATATCAATACTTGTCATTTCAGTGGAAATCGCTTATATGTTATTATCGTAAATTGAAGTAGAGAAGAGAAAATTACAGTTTCAGTGGAGCATTGCAGATTATTACTGACTGTAATTAATAACAATGGCTTTATTCCTATATGTCTAGTTTACATTACCATTTTTCAACTACCGAAGATTTCTGGCTCTGATGTCTTGTTTACTGAAACTTAATGCCTCCTGCATATACAGAATTAGGAAATCAAAAGGTATGTTGTGTTTAATAATCTTGCCTAAGTCACCACTACGAAGCTAAGCTTATTTTGAACAGACATCTGATAAGGAACTCACATGTTCTAACCGTTGTGACACTTTGCACTTATTATATGTCAAGCGCGTTCTAATGACATGTTCAATCATTGGGTGGTGCCATGTCAGTATCGCTGCTGTAGTTTCCTAGGAAAAACGGGCGACTCAACAAACCCAGTGGCTCAACTATCACTGCCTTCCCCGGCACAATGTCATTTTCAAAGCAAGCACTATCCACAGTTGCACGTAATTGAAATTGGGAGCTCTATTGAACAAAATTATGAGTTTATCAATTGAAATGACGATGCACATAATCTACACATCAAATGTAAGTTGAGGCAGTGGTGAAATCGTGAGTGGCTTACATTACATTCACTATGTGGCGCCACTAATGTGGAGTTTGTTGCGGTGGTTTAACGTTAGCGTTCGTTGGTTGGCGCCATTTTGCATTGGTGTTGACGTAACTACCTTCCCATTAAAAAAAAGACAAGAGTTCATGTCAATACTCGTCATTTCAACGGAATCGCTTATATATTATTATCGCAAATTCAAGAAGAGAAGAGTAAGTTACAGTTTCAGTGGAGCGTTGCAGGATCAGACTGACTATAATTAATATAATGGCTTTCTTCCTATAAGTCTAACTTACGTTACCACCTTTCAACACCTGAAGAAGGTGTCTGGCTCTGATGTGTTGCTTACAGAGGCTTACTGGCTCCTGCACCTAGATAAGCATTAGGAAATCTAAAGGTATATTGTATTTGATAATCTCTTCTAAGTCGACAACACTACGAAGCTTACAACATACATCCACGCACGCACGCACGCACGCACGCACGCACGCACGCACGCACGCACGCACCCACGCACACACACACACACACACACACACACACACACACACACACACACACACACACACACACACACACACACACTAGAGTGTAAACAATTCACAGCAATCTTTTGAGAAGAAGTGACCGTTGATTGATTGAGTAAAGTAAAGACGATAATATTAATAATAACTACGACTTTTTAAACATTGTCTTATCGTTGTATTGGCTTCTTTGGGAATACTTGACCAGTTTAGTTTCCAACTATTGTCAGCAGAAGGAAAACGTATTGATAAACGTTAGCTATAGGATAAATTATTCGTTATTCGAACACCGCGCAATATTGTAGATGGCTTAAATTGGAGAATTCTTTGCGTCTTAGACAAGTTGTTATATAAATATAATCGAATCCAAGTGGGTACCCACCCTCATCCAAGCAATTACCCTTCGTGGTCGCCAAATGTTCTTGCTTACACAACGGGATTGCAACAGCAAAGAAATAATACATTTTCTTTTCTACAAGAAGTGTGTTCTGTTGAAGCAACTGTGTGTCAGTACCAATGTAGAATACCGTTACACATTTTCAACAATATAAATACTGGGTTAATATAATCAGTGGTACATGGAACGGTCATAAATATAATATTTGTTTTAGCTATGTGCAATAGCTATTCTCATTGTATCGCATTTTGTTTAGTCTGTAGTCGGCTGATAAATCATACTGACCTCTTCATTTATGGCACGCACACAGTATTTATATTCTCAATATGAAAATATAATATTTCACGTATTGTCCAGAAATAATTTATCACTGCGAAAAAAAAACAATATTTACTTACTTTGTCAAATTTGCCTGATTTACACAAAAAAATGCTTTCCAGAGCGTCATAATCAGTATCGTATAATTCCTTCACGTAATTGGAAACATAATTTCACATGAACGAAATCTTAACTTTTTGCTTTTTTATCATCAGCTACACCAACGTTTCTGCTACGAAGCAACATATTAATATTTAATATTCATATTAATATTACATTAACTAAAAGCACTCTGCACAAAGCATTGTCTAGATATTCAGTTGTTTAATAAAACAAGACAAAAGTAAAATGTTTTAATTCCTTTAATTGTGCATTGAGATTGAAAGAAAGATAAAGACATATACACATATAAATACGCACGCACGGTATTCTGTTCGATTGCCACTTTAGATACAACTGGATCGGAAATGCGAGAGATAACTAAATCCAACGTAGAGTAAGGTGGGGCAAAGCGCCCACGTTGGGGCATAGCGCCCATGCCACTATCTTGGCGAATATTGCATTTGGTGGCTCCATATAGCGATCAAATGATTAGTTACTGACTCCTGACGACACATCAACGTGCTGTGGCTTTATAGATTCGAACACGATGTAAATACAGCTGATTTACCGTTTCTTTGTTATTTGTTATAAAATCGCTTCCATATTAATTAACCAATTGCCACTAAATGGTTATGGATTTTGAAAAGCTTGGAATAACTTTCTAAGCTATGTTATATAACATGAATTTCCATGCCTTCAGTTACGGTGAGCGATAAAAGAAAATTCATGATTCAAAGCGTTCTCAGCATAGTCGACAGTGGGGCATAGCGCCATCTTTGAATTGGGGCAAAGTAGCACTGTGAATACATTTTAGATGGCATGTTGTTGTGTAAATACAATATACAGTATATATATATATATATATATATATATATATATATATATATATATATATATATATATATATATATATATATATATATATATATATATATATATATATATATATATATATATATATATATATATATATATATATATATATATATATATATATATATATATATATAATTATATATATTATATATATTATATATATATATATATGTATAATATCAGTTTTTGTGTTTAGCGTACACACAAAGACACACAATTGTGTATAATATTGTGTGTGTGTGTGTGTGTGTGTGTGTGTGTGTGTGTGTGTGTGTGTGTGTGTGTGTGTGTGTGTGTGTGTGTGTGTGTGTGTGTGTGTGTGTCCGTGTGAATTTTAATGATATAATTTTATCAAACATTCTCTTGATGATGTTATTATGAGCTGCTCGCCACCACCGCCGGACAGGAAGCGTAAACACATAGCGAGAAGAACCACGAGTGTCGTGCTGACGTCTTCGCCATACAAGTTAATTGCTGAGAAGAAACGCGACATGAAAAAACCGAAACGTTTGCCGGTGTTAAAGAAAATCGGCGAGATCAAGCTGCCCAAGTCAGCACAAGACCCTACTGCTGGTCCGTCTGGGGTGTCAAACCAAGAAAAGAACACCGACGTAGACACCGAATGCGTCGTTTGCTGCGAGCCTTACGCCAACAGCAAGTCCAGAGAGGTGTGGCTCCAGTGTCTGAGCTGCAAGAAATGGGCACACGCCGCGTGCACTGCGGGCGGCCCATACTACATTTGCCACAATTGTGAATCAGACTCAGACTAATTTGGATGAACAAATCCAACAGCACGTCGTTATAGCACATGTCGCTACACTGGAGCCACCAGCGAACTGCATTCAGTTTCCCTGGTGCGATATCGTTCTTTGTTCCTGTTTCATTTGGTTTGTAGGTGCATTATGTATTTGCATTAAATAAAGTTATGTATTCTTGTTATTACATAATCATTTTGTAGCCTATTGATAACATAAAACATACATGCAATTCCATATGGGGCATAGCGCCCATCCCATGTGCGCTTTGTCCCACCTACGGGGCAAAGCGCCCAAATCGGGTGCATGCGCATAATTAATCACACTACAAAAACATGTTATTCGAATCATGTTAGATTAGCGTGACATATACTCCATATAGTTACCGACATATTGCAGATAGTTGTAGGTATATATCATTAAATGGAGCCAACCGTTACGACGATATTAGTTACCCTGGGCGCTATGCCCCACCTTACCCTATGGCCCAATTTGTTGAGTAGGTAATATGATTATTCTGCTGAAGAACGTGCTCTCCATAATTTCGTGTAGTTTCTCCACTCCAGGAGCACTATTGAGTGGATATTAAAACCACCAGTAATTAATATATCACAATGTGTCATCACAAGTTCATTGAGGTGCACAGACAGTTCGTCGTTGAATTACGTCAGTGGCGGGCGATATATGACAATAACACGCACTGGTTTGGAAGTCTTGGTTGAAGTGATATCAATGTGTTTATTTATAGTGAACCGTTTGGAAGGTGCCTTTGTGAGTTCGTAAGTTGTCTTGTGTAATATGCCCAATACTCCTCCGCACTTTGTAGACAAGCATACACCAGTGTATCCATAACCGGATGGTAGCAGATCATAGACAACGGCACTGACGGTTGGTTTCAACCAAGTTTATGTGAGAAAAGTTAAGTCAGCATCGATTTCTAACACATGTTCACACAGTGATGTTGTTTTGTTTCGTACAGATCCAGTGTTTAGTAGTACGCACACAGATGGATTGTGCTTAGTCAGTGCGCACAGAGAAGAATCAATATCGACGGAATGGAGGTTGTATACACAGCGCCCAGTAATTTTTAGTACAATGCCGGTAGACGCCACAGGGAGGCGACGGTTAGCAAGTACAGAGATCGATCTATGTTTTAACCTGCCGGCCCTGCAGCCGCGCCGCGTGCTAGCACGCATGCAATGTTTCAATGGAGACCACGTACATACATCATTGACCAGTCCATGGTAGAGCCCGTTGCCAAGAGCATTTCCAATTTGAACCAATTCTTTCCTATTGTACGTAATCATTCCAAGAAGAATTACCAAACTATGTCTAGCCGTGCCCGACTGAACGTAGCAGCCATAACAGTTCAACTAGTGTCAGACATTCAGATGGAGTTCCAATTATTTGAAATATAATTTTAAGGACGCAGCCTGAACTTGAAATAAACGTAGGTGTTTACGCTACAGTTAACAGCACTGCAGTGTGTTGCAGATATTAGTTCACAATAAATGTTCACATGATATCAATTAAATACGTCGCAGCATTATACATAACATGCCGTTCCTTGAATGTTTATGATAATGACTGTATCAATGGGATCACTGACAATGGAACAAATACGTATAATAATTAAGATTAAACACGGAGCTGATTGTTTGCCGCCAAACAACGGCGCGTCACCAAATTCAACAAGTTGAATAAGTTAGGGAATTGATGCCAACAATTAAGTAGTGAAACAAAAAACGTGAATCAATAAGTGAAACAACAACATGTATTAATTGGTGAATCAACCACACGAAACAATTGGTGAACCAACAATATAAATCAACTGGTGAACCAGCTACACAAATAGACTGGTGAACTAGCAAAACGAATCATTTTGAAAACAATCAACATTATTCATGTAGTGAACCAACAATATACATCAACTGGTGATTCAGTGACACGAAGCATTAATAAACAGACAACACTAACCGTTTAGTGAAACAAGAATATCAATCATTTGGTGAAACAGCAACTCGAATAATTAAGTAAACAAACAACATTACCCATGTAGCCAAGCATCGACACGAATAAGTTTGTGAACCAGCAACACGAAACATTTAGTTAACAAACTACATTAATCATTTAGTGAACCAACAATATGAATCAATTGGTGAAACAGTAACACAAATGATTAAGTAAACAAACAACATCATTTATGCAATCAACCAACAACATGACTCAGTTGGTGAACCAGCAACATGAACCATTTAATAAACAAACAATATTAATTATATAGTGAACCAACATTTTGAATATATTGTTGAACCAGTAACACAAAGCATTTAGTAAACATTCAACATTAATCATGTAGTGAACTAACAACATAACTAAATTATTAAATTAACAGTATCAACCAACCATTCACCGTGAACACATTGGTGAAACAACAACTGCAACGTCAACATTGTGTCGACATGCCCATATATTATACAGAATTAATAGCCTCTGTAGAACTTGATTACCCGCAGTCGCTGCGAGCTACATTGCCACAGCTCGCCTTATACAATATCCACCAATGTTGTATTCTTACAATAAAACAGATAAATTCAGCTCCCACGACACATCAAATTGTTATTGTAAATATCAATTCGTTTGTTTCGTATATAGGCAACATTTTAATTCACATACATCGAGCTCCTCTGCAGACTGCATATATATATATATATATATATATATATATATATATATATATATATATATATATATATATATATATATATATATATATATATATATATATATATATATATATATATACACACACACACCTAATTTAACTGCCATGTAGCAAATGTCTGGTACGTCGTCCCACAACCTCCAACCTCCAGTAGTGAGGAACAGGAAGGCAAACAGGCCTCGAATTGCTACAAACTTTGGTCAGTTTAGATAGCAAACACTGAGAGACCACACGTAGTAAACCACGTGCAGTGTGTGTTTGTTTGTGTATGCGTTCGTGCGCGCGCGCATCAGTGGATTTTACTGAAAAGTACGCTTCACTTAGTGTCACTGCACAGTACCTGTTTCACTCACAACAGAGGTATCGCGTTTACAGAAGATTTTCCGCAGTTCGTTCTGGTACGGGCGATATTGCAACGCGTAGAGGAAAGGATTGATGCAACAGTTAGCAAACATCGCTATAACGGAGAAATTATAATAATTGCTGGAGAAGTCCAGAGGGGCGCCGAAATTGAAAGCAAGAAAAGTTAACTGGTTCCAAGTGTTACACAGGATATATCCAATAACGACGAGCAACAGAGTTTTTAGAACGTTGCGTCTGGCGCGCGCCTTCTTAGCCGTTGCATCGTGGCTAAGATTTGGTGCTTCCGGATGTACCTGGGTTCGCAGACGTATAAATATCCTGCTGTAGCATGTAATAAACAGAGTAATTGGAATTACATATTGCATTACGAATAACGCCACACCGCCTGCCCTCCTCAACGATGGGTCAGATGTTTTAATCATTGTACAACTACCATTAATGACATCGTAAGTTGGTACTATGAAACACAACGTCAATATCGGCCCTGGCCACCAGGAGGCGCATGCTAAGTACATAACATTTTTCTTTGAGAAAGAGTTGTGATGGAATATTGGATGCACAATCCCCATATACCGTTCAATGGTCACAGCCATCAGACTGTAAGACGACGATACCATTAAGCTCCACAGCAGCAGTTCATTCAGCCATAGTATACATACAATGTCACCGCCCAAGTTTTGTTGATAACTTTTCAACACTTTCGAAATCAATATTAGTACGGACGTCGCGAAATCAATGCTGCTCTGGTTTAAGATCAATATGTTTGTAAACTTATTGCGCATCGATGCGCTGTGTAATATGACAAAGATAACTACAGCGTTTCCAAATATGCCAAGCGTAGCCATCAAGGCATAGGCAAGTTGTTGATAGTTCATTGCGCCATTGTTGTTTTCGTAGTTGTCGTTGGTTGTATTAGTCGTTATATCATTGTTCAATGCCAGCGGTCGAGAATAATTCAACCTTCCGTCCAAGACACTTTCATTTCCAAGCGCAACCATGGCTTTTTTATAGTCGAAACAGCTGAAGCCTTACTTAGCACCGGCACTTCTATGCGACGTCATTTTGAACCACGCGATGGTGTGGGTGGTCTCTCACGCGATGTTGACAAGGGATGTGCTTGTCTCTTCGTCAGCCTGGAAAGCATAGAGTAGCATGGGGCATAACGCAAGTTTTAGGGCATAAAGCCCATCCTCTAACTAGTTTCACAGCGCGAAAATAAGAATTTCGAGATCGCCAAATGAAGCCACATACAGTTCTTCACATTTGGTTAGAATACGGTGGCAGAAAACGACATTCACACGATATTTTTTACGTCAAACTTTTGATTCTGCAAATTATAAAAATGGTCACCCTAAAAGTCGTTTTGTGGGCAGTAACCATAAGAAACTGAGACAACGCGTTGAGTGTCTGCAGTAGACAAATATGTAATCATTAATGTTGTGAATGTTGTGGATGCGAGTGATAAAAGCCAGTAATATACAGATGTTGAAATTTTAATATCGAACATGTGGGACAAAAAGGCCAACATTTGTGGGGGCAAAACGCACAGGGTGGGACGTACTATTATCTGTCAGATTTGAGTATGAAAGTGAGCAGACGAGTTGATAAGTTCCGCCTGCATATGACAGTTTATAATAAACATATACAATATAACGCAATTGTTGAATTTCAGAGAAAAGGAGCTAAATAATTAACAATTTCAGTCACGGTTCTTATTAAAATTATAACAACAAATATTACTATGATGTGCAGCAAGGTTTCGCTATGCTGAATTGTACTAATAATACCATCACTTTGGTAATGCGAAATAAGTAAACTAATACTTAACTGAGGCTGATTAGTGTAAAAAGTAAACTGTAACGATATAGAACCGCTAACGCCAAGTGATATCGCAGAATCATCTTCGAAATTGGCTCTTTCATAGCAGTTTAGCGAAGCCAGTAGCCTTTGGTTTCGACCTTCGACCTTCGACCATCGACCATTTACTTTCTTGGACAACAATTACTCTTACTTCCACATAGCATTAAAAACTCGCCATCTCCTACGTCTAGCTCCACGTGGTTTGAGCATTATATGGAATAAGAACAAGTTTTGATAACGTGATATGTGTATATGTATAGTAGAGGAGAAGCTTGGCGGCTATATGTGGTCGTTTTTATGATTATGTCAAAAAGTAAAAGGTCGCACTGACAGTGAAGTGCAGTCCGATTGCGAGGCCCGCTTGCCTTCGATCCTAGGTACGTACTCGACGCTGTCTGTGTCGCTGACTGAGTTCGGATTCTACCTGGAATAATTTTACAAATCATGCTCTTTCAAAGATAGTTTAGCACCGGGATAACTCAGGGTTGTCATCTTCTCCTGGTCGCGGTCGAAACAAGTTTGTGTTTCGTCGGCTTAAAAGTTGGATGTTTTACTTTCGCGGTCATTTCTTTAGGAAAGTTGGCCGCGTAGGACACTTACACGAACTACATGTTACGCTATTCTTACAACTGTTTTAATTAAAACCAAATGCCACACAATAAACCATTATGACGCTCTCTTCGAAACACCCGCTATCGCTGTAGACACAGGTGATTGAATGGAAAGTCACAGTCTTGTTGCGCTTCCATATTACCAATGACGTCACATTGAAGCTTGCCGATAACCGCAGCAAAATACGCGTCGTTGAGGAAGGCCGGAATTATTTGGAATTATTAATTAACTGAATTCTAATGAATTTTTTTGTGTTGTGGAAATAGCAATATATTGCAAGACAAAATATAATACGATTTGAAGCAATCGTTGTTTTTATTCCCTTCAATAACTAATTGTAGTAAGTTATGACGACGAATTTAATCGATATATTAAACCCGTAGATTAGCATCAGAAAAGCAGGGTTCGATAAACTTGTAGCTAAACCACACAAGTGGTTATTGACAAAGTTCATATTGTACAAAATCTTGATGATAACGTTAAAAAGAAACACAATTCTTGTTTTGGTGCAGCGCAACTAAAAGAGTTAACACAAACTAACAGTTTCTAACTGCAATCAACATGTTCACGCCAGTTTACTATGAAAAAGTTGCTGAACTTGTCAACTCTTTTAATCCATGGGCGCCACCATTGAGGTAGATAAACCTACGTCACCTGTGCCATTTTCTACAAGTCCAAGTTCATCACAACTCGGCCTAGTGGCGCTGAGTTTAAACGTAGCTGTTCACACAAGCAATGCGCATGCGTGTCTAGACAAGATGTGTTATTTTGATTTATTGATGACAAAAAAGTCCGTTTATAACTATCCGAATATAAGTTTGAAACAGAAATGCAGGGACTGTTGGCATTATAAGGGCATGATACTTGAGATCGGGTCGATAAAAGGCATTGGGAACTTGAGCTGCAGAGGAGACCGGCAAATATGTCGAAGCGACAAATTGGTTCAGCTGCAAGTGTATGTCTGCTGCCAATAGGCGGTTGCGACGAGGAATCACGCAGAACCTGCTGGTGGAGGTAATTACTTACTTGTCTAGGCTACATTATCTATTCCCATTTTGAAAAGAGTAGAGGTCATTCCTATAATTGTCATTTCGTAAATTCAAGCATAGCAGATAAGAGTACAGTTTCAATGAAGCACTTCTTTTCAGGTTCCAATTGACGATAATTACTATAATGGCCTTCATCCTATCAGTCTAGTTTACATTAGCACCTTTCAACATATTAAGAAGCTCTGATGTCTGATGCCTGTTCAATTAGACTTAATGGCTCCTGTATCTAAATACGCATTAGGGAATCAAAGGATCTGTCGACGTTAATAATAAGGAGACCAGCACGCTTTCATAATCCTTCAATGGAAGTTATTTAAGTGCAGGTGGCGTATTCTTGCACTTCCATCTACATATTGCACAAAACAAGCACGCATGCACACACGGACAAACGCGCGCGCACGTACGCACACACATACACACACGCGCCTATATACAAGAGCGTAGATACTGAGCAATCCGTTGAGAGGAAGTGACCGATTACATGACTATATATATATATATATATATATATATATATATATATATATATATATATATATATATATATATATATATATATATATATATATATATATATATATATATGCATGCAATATTTCGAAAAGATTAGTTCAATCTCCTAGTTAGGGTTCCCAAACCTAACCCTATTCCTAACTAAGAAATCGAAACAAATCGTTTTAAAATGTTAAGTAGTTTAGACTTGTGTGCGACGTGCTTTTTCGGGTGACGAACCGTTTCACTATTTTAGTGTTATGCTGAATACATATTTTAAACGCGTTTTTTTAGATGTCACAATAGTTGTCAAGCGCGTCACTACACAAGCTGGGTGCCATGGAATTCCCCAAGCTACACAGAAATGGCTCCGCGTGGAAGAGGGTCCAATATCAAATAGACTTGCAGGTCAAAAGACGTTGCGGCTCTTTCGCGCGTTGTGTAAGAGCCTAGGAGCAGCCTCTGCAAGGAAACTCCAAGCACATAGTAGGTTGGGGGGGGGGGGCAGTAAGAAGCGACGCAGACGAATGTGCGACTTGCAATGACGTTTGTTGATTGAAATGACGTTGGTTGTTACATTTTTACACTAACAACACCAGAACGGCGGCAGCAATATCACTTTATTATCGCCGAAGAACTGATATATATGCAAGCGAGACCCAACTCTAAAAAATTAAGTTGCAAATTTGGCAAGCCCTTCGCGTATTTAAGCAATTATTGCGCCTCTGTTGACGGAGTCTGCATTTGATAAACTCAGCGTATAAATACCCCGGAGGAGGGAATCCAAGGGGCCTGCAGAAGCTACATTTCAGATATCCAAATTATCAAACTTTGGTCCTAGCGAGCCATACCTTTTTTACCATTAGAATTCAAAATTGCCACCGGTTAGACATAGCAATTAATTTATTTTCTCTTCTAAACTTCAATACATTAAATGATTATATATTTTACAGGTGATATTCACCTTCACTGTTTTTTTTCATTGTCAATGTGGGCATTGATATTGCCATTATATGATTTACACGATTAAAATTTCGTCGAACCTGGAACAATGCTTTAACTACACTTATGTAATATGCTAGTACTCATTTGCGTGAGCAAAGAAGACCTACAATTAAAACACATTACATCTATGTATGTGAGAAATTACTTAGCGGACCATTGCGTGCGGCCCAGCAGAAGATAAGAATGGGAGGCATAACTTACAAACCGATAACACGGGTTTTTCTTATGATGTTGTTACCTCACGACTCGCCAGCATTTCACGGTACTGTTAGTTCGAATGTATGCACTTTCCTTGAAGAGGAATGCACGCGTAGAATCTAGCGTCGTAGGGTCATCTGTCTGTAAATACAATATGGTGGTAATAACGACATTTTGCAACCAATCTTCAACAGTTGGTTAGATCAACATAAATGTAAGCATGGCTATGTCGCTAAATATTTATGTGTTTCTTCAAAACACAGAAGGCAATCTAATTGTCTACCTTACAAAATAATGATTCAACCACATACTTATATGCTAAAGTTGATAACTGTATGCATATTGCGTTACGAAACTCCAAATAATTTAAGAAAATATTGATACAGTTATTACGTACCTGCAATGCTGACATCAACAGGAAACCACACATGTCCACCTCCATGAACGAATATGAAGCGACTAGCACTAAATGCAACATTATTTCGTCTTATGATGCCATAAACACGCCCTCTTTGGTGATAGGCGCAACATAATAAATTTAGTTAGGTACCACGGCGACGAGACATTCATACGACTTGTAATTACATGCAGACAACATGAAAGCATACGGAGAAACCGCAAACGTTGGCAGTGCCCTTCGCAGCAAAATGTGTTTAGCGTAATTAACGTTAGATCTTACATTAAGCGTTTCATTGTGGATTCCTTCGCAAATACAATGGGAACGCTCCAATCGAAGACTTTTCAAAATATATTTTTAAAAATTATGTTGTGATCTTTCCCTAAGGAATCTCTGAATATATTGTGTAGGCTCGCTCGCACGCACGCACGCACGCACGCACGCACGCACGCACGCACGCACGCACGCACGCACGCACGCACGCATGCACGCACGCACGCACGCATGCACAGGCTTGGACGATTATGTGTGAAATTAGTATAATGTCATTATTGTCCTATAGGTGGTCTAAGCTTGAGGTTAGTACGAGTTTTATCCTATAGAGGCGGTTCTTCTTCGATAATAAAGTTATATTGATGCCGCCGTTTTGCTGTTGTTAGTGTAAAAACGTAACAACCAACGTCATTTGAATCAGTTTAATACATTTCAAGTCGCACATTCGTCTGCGCCGTTTCTTACTGCCCCCCCCCCCCCAACCTACTATGTGCTTGGAGTTTCCTTGCAGAGGCCGCTCCTAGGCTCTTACACAACTTCTTACTGCCCCTCCCCTCAACCTACCATGTGCTTGGCATTTCCTTGCAGAGGCCGCTCCTAGGCTCTTCCGCGAAAGAGCCGCAACGTCTGTGCCAGCGACACAATGTAAGAGGTGTGGTGTGCTACGCCACATTTGCGATCAGGCTATTCAGACTGGCGTTGCTGCTGTAACTACTGCAGTGTAGTGCGAAGTCTTTTGAACTGCAAGTCTTTTTGATATAGGACCCTCTTCCAGGCGGGGCCATTTCTGTGTAGCTTTGTAATTCCATGGCACGCAGCATGTGCAGGGATACGCTTGGCAACTATTCTGACATAAAAAAAAACGCGTTTAACATCTGTATTCAGTATAACGCTAAAATAGTTAAACCGTTCGTCGCCCGAAACCGTACGTCGCACACCAATCTAAACTACTTAACATTTTATAAAGTCTGGAGAAGTAAGGTTTGCCAGTGCATACGACATGTACACATTGGCTTAGGCCACTAATATAGTACATGTAGACGAATACAAATATATGGTGGATTGCCACATTTGCTTCGTATTTCCATCAATTGTTAATTTTATTTATATGACATTTAATACGAAAACGGTTCTTATTTTATTCAAATGACTTGCTTTATATTTAGTATATCGATTATACAAATCAATACATTATTTAGAAAAACAATATGGCTATCAAACGGCTCCAGTTTATATATATCGATAATGCTGCATTCGTAAGTCGCCTGAAACCGTCCGTCATTACCATTCATTAAGTTGGAGCATTTGTGTTCCTGCGAAAAACACTGTAAGCCACGCATTATTTCTCTTAACGACGAAGCGCACATATATTATCTCGGCGAAAAACGCCCATTTACCCATTACTTGACATTAATAACTTACATAAAAACGTGTTGGAACATATATTAAAAAATACTTACCAAATGTGTTCTTTGGGACTTTGACTCCAGTATTTGACGTCATTTTAATTCCCACGAAGTTCACTTGGAAAAGAGTCGTTTCGGCCCTATGCTTTACCTTGAGTGAAGATGATGACGTAAAATAATAGTTAAGATGCATGTTGGTTCGATTAGTAATTAACTCATGCTCTTTTTCATCAATTGAATCTTATTATTGGTTCACAAATTGACCACTAGTCTTGCTAGTCCACTTCACGAAATGAATTCGTGTTGCTTGTTATTTTCATGATTTCGTTCCAGTGTAATCAACTTATTATTTAAAACAATGTTAATGAGTTACTTCCTAACACAAATTAAGCTTGGTGTTGTTAATAATAAAACTTAAAAAGTGATCTGTTCATTCATGTGAAATGCTGTGCGGTTCTTCTGTTTGCAATCACGTGAAGGAGCTATCGCGATTATGGCCTCTAGAAAGTACGAATATTGTTGTTGTTGTTTTTTAAACTTACCAAATGTGTTCTTTGGGACTTTGAATCCATTATATTCATTTGACTTCGGGCGACGTACTGTTACAAGGCCAACAAAAAGTGCTATAAAACGTACGGATGTGTCCTTGCACATTATGCCATTTCAAATATTTAGCTTGATATATGTTATTGATGACATATTAATATATTTCATTAATGTATAGAACATGACTCTTCCCACAACGTATCTGGCAAGCAAGGAATGGCTCATTGGCATATTTGCTGGACAGGAACGAGGGGCTCTTCACGTTTTCACATAGTGCGAGGGCCTTCATAACCTCGCACTGGGCTACGTCAGGAGGGTGGTCCTGCTCGCTGGTCCACTTCACGAAATCAACAGCTACGTTGTTTGTCAGCATCACCGTGAGGTCATATCTGCTACGTACCCAGTATTTATTGGCATTGCCCCAGTGCGCCTATACCGGAAGCTGTGGCCTCTGAATAGAGCATAATGCTGCTCATATTTGTTAGTTGCATATTATATCGCATTCATCTTCTATTATTATGTAGATTCAGGTAGAGTGCTCTCTGTGATGCTAAACATTGAATGAGTCATGAAGCAAATGTCGCAGCTGAACACCCAAAGAAACCATGATAATATTGCTAATTACATTGGGATTGAAAACTGGTTCACCACAGTGTACTTTATGAGAAGCCTTGTCCGTCAACTAAATCAACATACACAGCTGGTGGGAAGCACCATAGAGGACGACTGTTTTTTCTCATATCTAAATGTTTCAATGCAATCTGTAGTATTTGACGCTCCCCCCGCCACACACCCCAGCCACCCCCTGCAAATATGTAGAATAAAAAATTGCTGTAAGTGGACTAATACGAATGTCAACCTTAGTGCTTTAAAGGGAAGCAGCTATAACAGGAAGACACCCAGGAGATGTATGCAAATCGACCGGGTTACCCCGGCAATTACGGTCGAACAGCTGCAATCAGCCGGCCAGCCATATAAGGCGACAATAGCAGTACGGCGTCACGCACTTGACGTCTGTGTCACAGTGACCATTAAACCTATGAAGAGGTGCCACTTTGAAGTCCAATTTGTTAGCTGCAGAGATGGTTTCACAACAAAGAACTGCAGCCTGGTCTTCGACGATAGTATGGTGCCGCTTATTATACGACTGGTTATGTGTCTATCCGTCTAAGAGCTCGGCTGGAGCGGTAGACGTGGCAGAGCGCAATTGTACAGCCAGAGAAACGAGGCAAACTAAATACGTTTAATTTTTCAGAGGATTGTATTGTCTGGTAATATGAAGTCTAATGTAAGATGTTTATGTAAAGACGCCAAGTTAGTCGAATCATATTCAAATCAAAGGAGGCTGTGCAGCAATTTACGAATTGCATGATATTAGCTGATGCATGCTACATGGAAGCGATAGCAAGTCACGCGTTAGAAATAAACACAGCAAAGTTAGTCAGTTAGCTGTACGAGAACAACGAACCCTCCAGTAGGAATAATGTATTCCTTTAATGTGCATTTTGCATGGCTTGCAATGTTTCAGTGCCTATGTTTGTCTGACATTTTGCGGAAACGTTTTCTTGGGTTAAACTTTGTTTAATAGCATCGTTGTATTAAAACATTTCATGAAAAAACCAGCATTATAAAGGACAAAAATATCAATGCAGTCTATATTTGAAAGCGAAGGAGTCCACGATGGCATGAAGCAAGTTCTAACGTTAATTACTTTAATCATTATTGTACTGCAAAGGAAATTACACATTTTCCAATTCGCTGTTGCCCTCCCGTTGTGAGAAATGTTGCAAGACCCAATACGTTGGCCTCATTGCAGTGTTGCCTACCTGCAGTAATTCGATGCTTCATATATTATAAACGCCCCTATTGTGGAAAAGAAAAGTTATTATTCGCAACCAATGCAATTAACCAGTTAACGACCCGCGTGTTGGCAGCAGAAACAACCTCCCTGATAGTGTCATCATCATCCTGGGTGACTTCAATTACACTAATCTGAAGAAAGTTCTACCCCGATACAAACAACATGTTAATTGCTCCACTCGTAGCAATAAAACTCTACACCACTGCTACACCATCTTCAAGGACGCTCACCGGGCCACCACCAGGGCTCCGTTGGGTGAGTCTGATCACGATACAGTCGTGTTGATTCCTCCATACCGTCGGAAGTTAAAAACAATAAAACCGACCACCAAGACAGTGAGAAAGTAGACTGCTGACTCGACGATTGCTTTGAAAGCTTGCCTTGACAACACGGACTAGCAAATGTTTAAAGATTCCTGCCCGACCTCGACGCGTACACTGACATAGTAACTGCCTACATCAGTTGGTGTGAAGAAACCTGCTACGAGAGTAAGTTAGTTACAGTATATGGCAACGACAAACCATGGTTTACCAAGGGCATTAAACTGAAACTAGCCATGAAAAACTCAGCGTTCATTAGCGGCAACAGGGAAGAGTTTCGGAGAGCCAACTACGCAGTGAGCAAGGCGATTAGATCTACCAAGCACAAATACAAACGCAAACTTGAAAACCAATTTGCTTCCAACAACACCTTATCTGTATGGCAATGGTTACGTCAAATTACACAGTATAAACCAAGCGCTTCAGTCATTTACAACGCCGACCCGTCCTTCCCCGACCAACTAAACGACTTCTACAGCAGATTTGACAAGTTAAACACATCGCCGGAACAGCGCCCCCTACCCACAGACACTCCTCTGTCGCCGCCTTTCACCGTTAACGTTGCTGACGTGCGGACATTGTTCAAGCGACTGAGTACGCGCAAGGCTTCGGGTCCTGACAACATCTTATCATATACATTCAAGAATTGCGCCGATCAGCTTGCTCCAGTATTCACAGACATCTACAATTCACCGTTACAACAGTGCATAGTTCCAACTTGTTTTAAAACTTCTGTGATTATACCTATTCCCAAGAAGGCTAAAGTCTCTACCATGAACGATTACCGTCCAGTGGCACTTACCTCAGTTGCAATGAAAGTTTTCGAACATATTATGCTCCGTTATCTGAAATCTTCCACGGCCGATCTATTGGATCCTCACCAGTTTGCTTATCAAACTAACATATCTGTGGACGATGCAGTTGCCTTAGGTTTATATTATGTTATGAAGCACCTGGAACAACCGAGTACTTATGCGAGGATTCTTTTCGTGGACATTAGCTCGGCCTTTAACACCATAATTCTTGTGAAGTTGTTTGATAAACTTGTATCTCTGAATGTGCATCCTGCCATCTGTCACTGGGCTCTCAACTTTCTTCTTCACAGGCCTCAATCTGTGAAGGTCAACTACCCTCTCTCTCCAAACCTGTTATTCCTAACACTGGTGCCCCACAAGGCTGCGTGCTTTCTCCTTTCCTTTTCACTCTCTTTACAAACGACTGTGTATCTGGTAACCAATCTGTTGGCGTGGTTAAGTGCTCGGACGATAGCACTGTAATTGGCTGTGTCAACAACGCTAACGAGTCTGTGTATAGAGAGGAAGTTCAAAGACTGGTCGGCTGGTGTAAGAACAACAACCTGGTACTAAACATATCCAAAACGAAGGAAATGATCATTGATTTTCGCAAAAAGAAAATACCCATTCATCCCCTTTTCATTGACGGTGCTGAAGTCTTACAAGACGACTCTGTAACATTTTTGGGTTCGACTATTTCAAAATATCTTTCCTGGTGTAATAACTCGATTGACATCATTAAAAAAACATAAAAACGCATGTACTTCCTTCGACAACTCAAACGATTCGGCTTATCTCAAGCAATATTAACACGTTTCTACCGCGCAGTTATTGAAAGTGTCTTGTCATTTTCTATTACTGTCTGGTTTGGTCGCGCCAGCCAAGATGAAATTAATCAAATTGAATCAGTCGTTAAGAACGCTTCTAAACTAATCGGGTTATATATGAGGTCCATCAGGTCTCTTTATCGATCTCGCAGTTTGCGCAACTCCAAGCATATTGTACAAGACGCATATCATCCAGCCAACCATCTCTTTGAACTACTACTGACATTTTTAAACGAAGAGCGAGCATACATGTCTTGCCTCTGGCAATGTGGCGTTTTTATTTTTTGTAATCTTTTTTTTTATATTTTTTTAAAACTTTTGCCATCTACTATATTACTCTCGTTTGTTTTTAACTGTCTTTAGTATTACGAGTGTTATATGTAATGTTTAGTTCCGTGTGTTATTGGGTGCATGCGTGTATGATTGTGCTAACGCCACAACACTACGGATTCCCTGTACTTGCTACTTGGTAATAAAACGTATCTTATCTTATCTTATCTTAGTATTACGATTGTTATATGTAATGTTTAGTTCCGTGTGTTATTGGGTGCATGCGTGTATGATTGTGCTAACGCCACAACACTACCAATTCCATGTACTTACTACTTGGTAATAAAACGTATCTTATCTTATCTTATCTTATATATATATATATATATATATATATATATATATATATATATATATATATATATATATATATATATATATATATATATATATATATATATATATATATATATATATATATATATATATAATGTTTGGCTTTGACGATCTTCTCTGGGATTACATACGCATGGAGAATCAGCTTTTTTATATTTACATAGTTAAAGGCTTTCTTGATGTCGATGAAAATAATGGCAGTTTCGTTCCGGTGGTATCTCATTTGCTCGGTGATGCGTCTAAATGCAAGAATCTGCAAAGATGTAGATCGCAGGGGTGTAAATCTATTCTGGTTTGGGCTAAGATCTTCTCTAGCTCAGTGCGGATTATGTTGAGCAGGAGTTGATTGTAGACATTTGCAGCAGGCTGTGTTAAACATATTCCACGATAGTTTTCAGGAAGAGTCAGGTATCCTTCCATAAGTATTGGTACAATACCCGATATTCCCCATTCCGGTGGTCTATTCCCTAAAAAATGTTTCGTTGCAGAACTTAAATAAATATTTCCTTAACTTGGGTAGTCGCCACACTTCAGTGAGAACGCCATCTATTCCTGCGGCTTTGCCAAGTTTCATTTGTTTGATAGCAATGTTTGACTTCTGCTAGAGAGAAGATGTCGGTGTCAATGTTGTAGCTGGTCTCATAGATCGGATCAACTAGATAATTGGATGTTATCTGATTATTTGTTTATTTGAATATAGCAGTTGTTTGAAGTGAGCTTTCCAAGCATCCAAACGTTCTTCCCCTTGTATGAAGTTGTTTTTTATTTTTTCCCCGAATATTGTTTTACTAACTTCCAGGCATTATGGAGAACAGGAGTCAACTCGCAAGTTTTAAATATTCCAAAAATACTACAAGCAAGAATACTACGCCAGTGCTTTACTGTGAAAACCTTGTTTAATACACAACATCTTAATTTCGAGGGCCCTAACATGATGTTAGATAATCCTACATGACGAATGCGTGTAATCGGGCAATATTCGTGTAATCATGCCATTCGCTCCTAAACTCAACTAATGCAACACATTTTGTCCTTTGATTACTAGTCTTCTCCCTTTCTGACTTTTAGTGTGATAGAGAATCTGTGTTGGACGCGACGGTCTTTCGATTTCGGTCGAAGGCACGTAATGCGTCTCACTGGTAATCGATTTCTTAGAACTGACAGACACTTGCTGGTCGATCAATAAGCATGACAAACATCAGTGTAATTGAGAATTGATAAGAATGTTCAACTGTTAGAACAAATTATTTGAAAAACACTAGCATGATATTCTTGATTGCTGTTGCGAACGAACAGTTTTTATTAACTACTTTAAGTGCATTAACCCCAAACCATGACTTATGTTTCGCTTTAATGTCTCTATACAGGACCGCCGTGTTTGTTATTTGATCATATAATATATTATGCAACTATTATACCTTATATGTGACCTCCTTTCCCCACTCCATTATGGAGTTAGTCGTGTAGATGACCAACAGCTTATGTGCACCACGGCCGCTACTACTTTAGTTGGTCAGAACCGTCTGCGGTCTGGAAGACGCCATCGCCACTACTGGGTAAAGCAACATTGAATAGGCGAATTTGGCACAGAAGAGACGGTCGAATGACACGCTATGTCGACTCGGGGAATACACCTGGACTGATCATAATATAAAAGCGAAATCACGTAATTAACGCGAATATTTTGTCTTCCGATAAAATAATCGCGCATCAACCAACGGGTTCTCGATTGCGTTCGTTAGTTACTAGAACATCATATCAACGGATTTCGTGAAATCGCTGAGAATAGACTCTGACTTCGAAATCGTGTTTTTGCAGTTACCGGGTTACATTTTGTGTAGGTGTTGCGCCAGCAGCCAGTCAGCGTCATTATCGAGATTCTAGACTATACAATTATTTTGTATGACTTAGCGTTTCAGTGTGACAGTTGTGTCAATATAATCAACGCTTAAAGTTGATTCGAATTACATCGAATCAACTGAAAAAAGTTGGTGATGTGTGCGACAAAAGGTACCGACACATCTGGATAACCGATGCTACCTTTGGTACAGCATCAACGTTATGTATGGGGCATACCTTTTCTGTACAGTAAGGTCAGTTATTCTTTACAAAGCCAGACTGTGGACCAGGACAATCGTATGATTGTTGTTGGTGATAGAAGAGAAGTAAGACGGAGACTGGAAATCGTAATAAGTAAAACAACAACATGGAAACTTATCAACACATCAGTTTGTCCTATTGCCACTCGTGGATCAGAATGATGGGCCCTCAAACAAAACGATCGAGGTAGAATAAACGGTTTGGAAATGTGGGCTGAAAGGCGGCTACTTAGGATCAGTTGGATGTAGATGAAAATCAATTAATGAGGTGTGAGTGAACTGACAGCTCCAAAGATGCTAGTAGATCAAATATAAATAAGTAAACTGACATTGTTCCAAGTAGAGATGGTCTGGAGAAATAGTTGCTACCCGGTAAGGTAAACGGAGAAGATTAAGGTAAGTTAGTAAAATCCAAATTAGAACTGCTGATAGATGAGGCAGTTGAAGCGGCTCAAGACCGAACGAGCTGGAGACGGATGGTTCGAATGGCCACGCGTCCTAACAATACATTGATTCTCCACATAATTTATTTATGTGGAAAATCAATGTGTGTGTGTGTGTGTGTGTGTGTGTGTGTGTGTGTGTGTGTGTGTGTGTGCGTGCGTGCGTGCGTTCGTGCGTGCGTGCGTGCGTGCGTGCGTGCTTTAGAGCCTTTGTGTTTATATATGCATAAAACAATTAGTTCGAGTAAAGTTCTTTGGTCTTTGGAGGCTTGCCAGTGAAATATCCTGCAATTCGTATTAGTTACGAACGACATCTCTGATTGTGGCTCCTCATAGCGTTGCCTGATAAGCGAACTCGCTGATCGGTTCTGATGACCACTGCTGCGAGCATATCACTGCAAAGGGCAGGGCAACGCGCACCATAAAGTTGCCAGTAGGCTGTTATTATTCGTTGCAAATCTAATCATTGGTGTTGCTGCCTTCGAGGAAGATGGATCAGTCTTTTGCATCCTACGTTCGCTCGGGTGGTTTCAAAGCAAGTTCCCCGGAATAACTAGCTATAAAATCAAAATCGCTGTGTACACGTAGACCTATACACACTGACACGTTTGATTAACACATAATTGTTACAGTTTACTACTTTAAAATGTCACTTCACGAGTTGTGTTTTAAAGTGACAAAGTTATTGCGTAAACTACTATTGACATACGACATAGAAGGTGATATGAACGAAAGGAAGGGGAACCGTTGACGAAGAGTAGATGGTCTGGGAGTGGAAGGTAGAAGGAGAAGAGAAAGACCGCGACTGAGATGTGAGGACTGGGATGTGAGGACTGGGATGTGAGGACTGAGATGTGAGGACTGAGATGTGAGGACTGGGTGATACATTTTTAAAAGATAGATTTGGCGGGAGAAGGGAGAGTGGAAGAGAACGAATGATGTGGGATTGGTGACGGCAGTGAAGCGGGAACAGTGACGGAATAAGAAGGAAAACATAAACAAAATCGACGTAGGGTAACAATGCCAGCCCCACCCCGGAATTCAGGGACAAAGAGGAGAGCAACACCAACATTTATCGCATGCACTACTGTAATTAGTGGAAGTTATTACCTTTTGATGTTGTTTCACTTGAGCATTTGTGTAAACTGCCCGGAATCTTGATCCACGTAAAAATCAAGCAGCAATATTTAACATGTTGTGAATTGTCAAGTAAATGCGTGAACGATACGAGTTTCACTACCGTAAAATCGTGGTATAAAAATTATATTAATAACATGCCCAGTGTTGCACGGGAGAATAATCAGCCACTGCAAGAGAGTTTATGACTCCTTGACTATCCAGTAAAGTTGTCTTAGGCAATGCCAATGACAGTGACAACTTCATGCCCTCAACAATCGCTTACACCTGCCGGTTTCACGAAGCGTTCGTACCGTACGACGGAACTTAGGTGGCCGTTTGGTTAGACCACGTAACTCGGAACATTCCTAGAGAACACGTATAGCAATGCTAACAATTGTACGTAACTACAAACTCCAGAGTTCGGAGTTATGAAATCTACGTTAAATGCTTTATATATGGGCTAAACATTTCAAGACTGACTGAATGCATCAGATTTTGCCGGCGCCGACCGAGAGTATTTCACTTGTTTGCTCGAGCGTACAGATACCTAAGTCGTGGCGTTGTTTATCTTAGAAAGTGATGCACATTAACTAGACAGTGATCATAGTATTTCCCGATTGAAGGATGGTTTAAGTGATTTGGAAAAGAGAGGTGGAATAGATCAAGAGTAGATGGTTGGTAAACTAGGGTTGTGTGTTATAAAAGAAGCAACGAGTATAACAAGATATGGGATACACCTGTGTAACATCTCGGAGATCAGATCACAGTGAAGTAAAGTTGGCACAAAAGGGACGTGTAGCCCAGCGTGCGCGCTCAGAAGTCAGCGTAACTTAAGGTAGGACAGTAGAACATGTCTACTCTCTCAGCTTATATAACATAAACACTGTACTCTAGTTGTTTCCTTTGTAACTTGCATAGCACCTATCGTGTATTAAATGTTTTTTTTCACTTGTCTTTGATGTATGTTATTTTGAGCAACCATAATTCACGAGCGTTGAAATATAGAAACAGGGAACTCGAACTTAACCTGAGCCAAACTAGTAAGCGAAAACCTCGCTAATCCGTGACAACATCCACACACGTAATATCATCACCGCGGAAGAATCTTGATATACAAACAATCCCCTTGTGCTCCGGGCAAGTCTACAAACTGTCAGCCCAACTGACGGAGAACTGACATGCATATCTTATTCTTTGTAGTTTTGTTCATGAATTCCTGATATATGTTGAAGGCTTCTGTTCTTCTGCAATATCTTCTGCAAAGTGTAAATTTGTTGCTGTCCTGACTCCGATGCTGACTTATCCTACGTGATCAAGGGCGTCAGTTATGATCCTCTCCAGAAATATGTTAAATATAGTAGGTGAGAGAAGACAACTGTGACAATCGGATAACCTGGACTATATGTAACGTATTAAGGGAGGCTGGCATACACATAGCTAACGCAAAGTCTGAAGCAAACGTTCTGTTTTTATAGAAAGTGGACACATTTAGAAACCAGCGGCTAAAACACTTTACTTACGTTGAGTTTGGACGCAAACATCATGGCCATATCATATTGGCATAGATACGAATATGTGCATGGGTATACATGTTATGACAATCGTGACGTAGGTTTACTAATGATATGGCGTAGTCTATGAAATTAAGATGTTATGTGTTCAACAAGGTTTTCTTTGTAAATCACTGGCGTGATATGTTTAATTGTTATTACAAATGGTTTTGTCTTGGCAACTCTATTAGGTGCATAGGCCGAAAACTATTACTTTTATTTTCCTTTACACTTAAGATGCATCCTCAGTATTATTAACATAACAAAAGTAGCTGGAATTGAACATATATTTCGAATAGTTTGAAAGACACCATGGCATGTTCATGATGGTTTACGTTTTCTTTTCAGATGTATATAACAACGTTACCTCAATTGACATCACACGCGTGAAGGTTTGTCTAAGCTAAACTAGACAGCTCAGGGACGCTTCTAAATACGGAATAGTTAAAGGGAAACTGTTAGTATTGACATTGCCTCTTATTGTACTGACAGATCGAACGCGGTAACCCCCTATTTACTTGGTTACTGTCTTATATTGACGGGTTGTCATGGGTGGTGACCCAAAAAATAAATAAATAAAATAAAAAAATAATAATAATTATTATTATTATCCATAAATTATGGTCTTTAGAGACCGTTTTATTTCAGCCTCGATGCAAGGCATCAGTCCTGGTGGCAATGCCACATCAATTTAGGATTGATCTCCCCAGGTAGTTTTCATGTGTGCTTTTTATGAGTAGTGTGGTGGCAGTTTCCAAGCGTTTAGCTGTTCACTCAGTATTGGCTCTTCCACAATGTGTTGTAGGATGGCTTCATCTAAGAATGCTCGTCGTGGACGACCTCTGCGCCACAGCCCGGCAACAAAGTCGCGGGCGGCGGCAAGCCGCGCTGCCGTTGCACGATCAGCGATGGGCCCGCCCCCAGCAGAGTGCCACGTCGTGCAGCACTTTGACGACGAGACCGCCCTCCAGCAGGTCGTCCGTCCGATAGCGGGCGCAGCAGCGGGTCGGAGAGGTACGACGGAGGAGCGTTTGTCGAGTATGGAACGCTGGCTTGAAGTATCTGACAAGATGTTGCAGGAAGTCCACGCAATGGTGCGTGGTCTGCAACAACTGCCTGCGACCAACGCCCTACCTAAGCTGCCTCCAACAGCGGTCCCTGTGGCAATGGCGTCGTCTGCCGGGGGGGGGGGGGGGGAGGGGAGCCCATCGCTCCGCCCTTGGCTAACCTTTGTCTATGGCGGCAGGGCGGCCATACATCAAGTCTGACGTCGAATTCCCTGCAGTAATAGACAGCAAGATAGCGAATGAGTTGCGCTAGGCAGAATCTTAGGTCCATTTAATGGGGTAGTCCCCAAAAAGACTGATGGGAATTCCGAACGATACATCACTTATCCTATCCAGAGGGTTCCTCTGGAAATGATTTCATTCCCAAGGAAATTTCCGCTATCCAATATGCTATTAGGCTCATCAAACAGCAACCCGGTAATCTTTATGGCTAAAGGATTATTCCAGTCTCACCACTTCTGGGTAAGTTTTTCTTTCCTTCCGATGGGGGTCTCGAGCGCGTGTGCGATCTTTGAGTCTTTCAGTACTTTCAGTACAAAGGTGGAATTCAGATGCTTTTAGAAAGTATATTAGAATTGCTTAACAGGTTAGGTCGTGGTGGGGTGGTCACAGGTTTGTGGGTGACCTTGTGGCGAAATGGCCCCACCTGTTTGTAATTAAATTTGGGTATTGGTGGTGGAATGTCTGGAGACAATCACTGAGCTGGTTAAGGGAATGATTAGTGTCAGGTGTAGCCAAAGAAATGTAGATTTGTGTATCAACTGCATAAAGGTGGTGGATTATTCCGGTCTCACCAATGGACCGACCACTTCTGGGTTTCCAGTGGAAGGGTAAGTTTTTAATGGATGCTGTCCTTCCGATGGGGGTCTCCAGCGCGTGTGCGATCTTTGAGTCTTTCAGTACAGAGGTGGAGTTCATATGCTTTTAGAAAGTATATCAGAATTGCTTAACATGTTAGGTCGAGGTGTGGTGGTCACATGTTTGTGAGTGACCTTGTGGCGAAATGGCCCCACCTGTTTGTAATTAAATTTGGGTATTGGTGGTGGAATGTCTGTATTCTTTGCATTGCAAGTTCATGACAACTTCTTGATGTGTATATGTTATCGTCAAGCTTGTAGGAATGTGGGTTCTGAGAAACTTGCCGGACGGGGCTGTACATGTGTTCAGTTCCTGTCTGGTTTGCATTGAGGAGCTCGCATTCCTGTTAATGTTCTTCCCAAAGTGACTGCGTGATAAGCAGTCCACATTGCAATAAAACGTCATTTATTTGGCCGTTTCAATTCCCTACTACATCGGACTTGTGTTGGTTATTGCATAAATGCATTTCTGTGTTTTAATTGTGGGTGCGTGCTTCGTTCAAGCAAAGAAGCCGGCATGCATGCACAATTAAAACACATAAATGCGTAACTGTACTATGTTTGATTCGAAAGCCGTCGAGTTCTTGATGCGAGATCGATCGAATTCTACGAAAACTGTCGAGTTCTGCGAACACCTCGAGTTCTAGCACAGACGAACCAGAGTAGCCTCACACACAGCAACAGGTGCAACAGCGGAAGGGTAATTACATCGGTACAACGATAAAATGTGGGAACTTACATTTTTCTTACTTATGGGAGGTCCCTTTTGCCTTATGGTAGGACCCCAGACCCCGCTCATTTTCGAACACTGCCACTGGTGCAGCGGGAAGCTGACGCCTACGAGTTGCTGGCTGGAAAGTAGTGAACTAGAAAACTGGTTTTAGTGACCGAAAGTATGTTTTTTTTTATTTTGTTTCGATCAAATTTTAGTACTTATAAGTGGCATTGGTTAGACATTCAGAGTGCTCAGTAAGGCCCTTATATCAGAGATATTGTTTGGATATCGCGTTGTTGCTCTATCCAGTGTCAGTGGTATTTAGTTGCCGCCCACCAAATATGTATCTGTGTTGGGGCACGACCGCCTATGTGCTATGGGGCAAGTTCGTCCCTAGGATATATCTGTTGTAAAATGCTCAGGATCACTTGTGAGCATAAACACACTAACATCCAATAAAGACTTCTAATTGTCCAGTTTGGTGTTATTTTCTAGTAAAAAGTGACGAAACTAGATTTTATTTCACCATTTTCTAGCCGATGCAGTAGTACCAAACGTTGTTTTTTTGCCTGGTTTTTTTCATAGATACCACAGAATTGATGAGGACTTTGAGTTTCTAACAAATGTGTGTCACAAACATGACGTTTTTGACATAAAAATATGACAAAAATATGTTCTTGTGTATTTGCTGCTTAAAGTACGTGTGGGGCGACTTAATTGTCCTATATCGGGGCAAGTCCGCCCATATATGGGTAGGTCTACTAAGAGTCAGATTTGGATATTGGCTTTTAACAGTTTTGGTATTTGTTGATAGCACAAATGTGGGCAAGATATTTTCGTTCAATTTAAGGCCGAAACTGATCCTCTAGTTCTACATGTACAGTCTCCAGATCTATTAGAGTGTCCAACGGGTGGACTAGTCCCGGTCTCCCCTATATAGGCCTACATCGGAACTATTGACAATGTAAATACTAAAGTATTAGCAGCCGGCTAATAGCTAGTAACCCTTATGTAAGTAGAACGACACATGTGTCGCCCCCGGTTCGTAAGTATAATGACATATGACTACGACTGACTGAGACCCCCTGCCAACAAGCCTAGATCCGCCCCTGAATACTATCGTGTCCAAGCTACGGCAAACTCATGCAATGAAAACAAACAAACTTGAATGAAGCCGAAGGTCAAGGTTGCGAAGGGATCGTTTGCTATGTGTATGTGTTATATTCATGTTGGAGCATAGCGCCGTAGGTTATTGTAAAAACTCACAAATAAGTGAACTTGCGAAAACACTTCCATAATATGTAACTGTGGTTGACTAAAATGTCGAAGTTTGTGTATAATTGTTTGGGGCGACATCATTAATATAATTAACTGGGGCAAGTTAAACGCATTTAAACCCCAATTTTATTAGCTGTCAATGCTGCCTACTATAGTGGTGTACATAGCAAAAACAGAAATGTTTATTAATTTTATTTATTATGAGGGTAATTGGAAACACATGTATAAACAAGGTAGCATGCTTATTTATTATTTAATTACTTCCAAAACTGTATTTCGTGTTACTGAGCAATATAATTGTTATATTATTTGTGAAAACATTTATGTACGTCTTGTTAAGTTACATCATTCTTCACATACATAAACTAATGCATGTAACCGTGGGCACTTGGGTGTATGTGGACAAAATTCCACAGAAAATGTATATTTGAATCTGAAGTAAAATATTGAATATTATGGTATTGTCTGTTTTTATAGGTCTTTATAGCTCTTTGATTTATGGCTAAGTCTGGCTATTTATCAGAGTTGGCAAAAATACATGGTGTGTCCACAGTTAGCAGATGCATCAAAAATGAATATATGTACATTGCCTCGAAAACACATCAGAATATATACTACAGCTATGAATTTTAAGTTGTATATAAAATGATATTTAACACACATATACGCAGTACACCGGTAAGTAAACTAGTATCTGTTAAAGTACTTAAACCTTTTAAAATAAAAATGTCCACTTGATCATTGAAATATGTATATGCAACATCCTATTTACGATGACTGAAATAACATTTGAACAGAAGCAGAGGTACAATGATAAGCACAGAGAAGCATGGATATATTTATAATAATAACTTTAAAACTCAACTGCCATCTTGTAAAATTATAAAGTTTCTGTCAACAAATAATTTATTGTAGCGAACAAGTGGCTAAACTGGTCGAATCATTTAATGCAGTTGGGGGCTTGCTACTAGTTGTGGGTGCTGTTGACTGCGCACAGTTATAGGCATCGTGGTACCTAGTCAAGAAGAATATGCATTTGTAAAAAGAAAGGGGTGCACAACATACATGTAATGATGAGTGTTTTTGTTGAATAACAACATATTATTATATGCACTAATTATAACATAAAGTCAGCGATTGTGAACAAGATTTAATAAGTTAGCCATCAAACAGGTGATGATAAATGTGACATATAATAATTATGTAAAATTGTGTGTATATATATATATATATATATATATATATATATATATATATATATATATATATATATATATATATATATATATATATATATATATATATATATTTATACCCTGCTGATGCTTAATGTTGATACCTTGCAGATGCGTAATGGCAGAAACCTGAGCTTGTTTGCTACAGGAACACACAAAGAGTAACTGTTGTTGAAGGTCATTTAATAAATGCATCGTGATACTACAATACATGTCTCGATGAGAAAATAGCTGGTACAAATATGTTCATCGAGAAAAATATCATATATGTGTAAATCGATGAGATATAGCTTAATCATCAATACAAACTAGCTCATCGAGAAAAGCAATTATTAAATGACATGTAAAAGTAGCAAAGGTGGGGCGATCATTTATCCCACCAGGCCTCCAATACGGGAGGCCCCAACAGCCATATATATATATATATATATATATATATATATATATATATATATATATATATATATATATATATATATATATATATATGCGTGTGTGTATAAAGTAAATGCTATATGTGTGGCACGCACGTAGCATAAACACACACACACACACGCACACAAACACACACACACACACACACAAATATACACACAGTGTAGTGATAATCATTGGAAGCTAAAACACCACATTACATTCCATATTTTACAAACCTCATTGATTGTGTGTGTGTGTGCGTGCGTGCGTGCGTGCGTGCGTGTGTGTGTGCTCGTGTGTGTGTGTGCTCGTGTGTGTGTGTGTGTGTGTGTGTGTGTGTGTGTGTGTGTGTGTGTGTGTGTGTGTGTGTGTGTGTGTGCTCGTGTGTGTGTGTGTGTTTGTGTGTGTGTGTTTGTGTGTGCGTGTGCGTGTGTCTGTGCGCGCGTACGCCGGCGTATGAGTAAATGAGCGAAAGATCGAGAGAGAAAGCGAGAAAGAGAGACCCGGAGAAATATATATTCCATATGTGTCACAAGCTCGTGTTTCTTCCTTCGACGAATGCCGAATTAGTTTTATAGCATTAAGCAAAAGCGACTGCATCCGCCATCTAAGTATGACACCGCTGATAGTGATTCTACTTGATCACATCAGACTGGATCCAAATAAAGACAAAGAAATGCAATTCAACTTATTCATTAATCAATCATCACAGTCATCGCTTGATTACCTTGCTCAGGTTTCTCGCTTTTACTTCTACATTACCGTTTGGCACACGAGAAACATCAGTACATTCTTACGATTTATGGTCTTACCATCGCATATAGCTTGTCACTACGGTCAATTGGACAGCGGGAGCCAGTTTCAATTCCCTACTACATCGGACTTGTGTTAGTTTATTAATAGTTCAAACATGATTATTACATGCTGATTTTCGAAACAATTAACGATAAATTAGTAAAAACATGTATATATATATATATATATATATATATATATATATATATATATATATATATATATATATATATATATATATATATATATATATTTCATATTTATAATTATACTAATTAAATTAATTAAATAAATAATAATATATATATATATATATATATATATATATATATATATAGCGAAATAAAGCTCAAGTTGTTTACGTACACCCAATTCTACATCATTCTAACTCTGACTTGTTCTCCAAAAAATTACATAAATCAATCAACCGCTTAATGTAATAATAATTAATTGGCTCCAAGTGATTATGTTAAGCGGAGGCTACTCTATCAATATTAGTTTGATATGCAAAACAATTAGTCCTCACGTTTTGGTAGTATAACATAATTAATTATGTGAGCATGGTGCCCCTTGTACATCAGCATTGGTGGGGCACCATGCTCAATTTGTTTACCGAACAAATATTTGATTTTAGCTTCGTCTTCATTGGTCTTGGAAATGCCAACTACATTACTATAGAGATTATGATGGAGTTAAACATACCTTTCCATTTTATGATAACTACATATTTTTGGGCACAGGGGGAATTTGAATATAATACATGCATGGCGCAGCTATTTCCCGTATATGATTTGTCGGATATCTGCACACGAAAACAAGTACCTTATCAATATTTTTATATTTGAAGCAAATCTGTATTGGAACCGGGTACAACAGTATTACTTCCCAAATCCCTAAAATCCAGATTTCATGCGGGAAATTAGCGCTGAATATTAGTTAAACTGCGATGGTATAAATGAATTCAGGAGGGAGCTTTAAATTGTTGAATGCATTACACATCCCTACACAATGTAATTAAGTGCACTTACCTCATGTACGAATGTTGTGCAATTGACAACACATTGAGACATTTTTTAATGTAGCTGTAACCAATCAACAAAATCGGCCAAACACTGCAAACTAAAGTAATTTTGCAATACGCAAAACTCGGTGTATCGCATAATACAGTGTTACAATACGCAATTTAGAATTTTTTAATAATGTAGGCCTATTGCGAGTATTTGCAAGATTGTTTTGCCACCTAGCGACCAACATGAAAGTGAAACAAAGACGCGTACCTATAAACTGCCTTCTTCACAACGAGAATATTCGCGCACTCGTACTCTTGCTTATTCGACTCTCGCTCGCCTCGTGAACTCGCCGAGAGCGGTCTGGCCTCAGAAACATAGTTTGGCATTTTATTTAGGCGCTGTCATGAAGTGCCAGTAACAAATCAGCGTCATTATCGAGAGTCTACACAATAACAATATTTTGCATAATTTAGCTCTTCAGTGTGACAGTTGTGTCAATATAATCAAAGTTTAAAGTTGATTCGAATGGCATCGTATAAAGTGATAAAGGTTTATTCTTATTTGAAGAATTAGCTAAATCACCGGATGAGAGATACATTAATCTAATTATATATGCACCCAGAATCTAGATGCATGTATAATTTCCGTCACAACGGAAGCAACACTCGGATTGCAGGCTACGGTGCGAGCGACAAACGGTGGCTCCACATCCCGGATTTTGGATAATCGAAGTTAATGATCTTGTCTTCACAATATGACACCGTTCCAATGCATCAACTGCTGAATTACATATATCTTAGAAATAGTGCATACATAACATAAATACAATTATATAATATTTTTTATCTCAACAATTCATGTGGCATTGTCCATGATCTCCCAAGAGCGATGGACGCTTCTCGAAATGTTTGATGCGTGTAGGAACAGATGAGTGTCGGTTTCCTCGTGGCTGTATCTGAGGGCCTGGACCTCCTCACACGTATCTCTCTCTCTCTCTCTCTATCTCTCTCTCTTCACACCTGACGAACATTGTTCGGCTGTTCGGCTCAATTCCTCTTTCCATGACTCAGCTAGAAACATGATGAGCTTGTTGTTTGTCTCACTGCACGTCAACAAACGTCTCCATTTTTTGTGTGCTCTCATTTTCTTAAATGTGATGATTCAAAGATGTAGTCAGATAACTCTTAAAAAGTGCGATTTTCTCCGTGTGGCGTCTGTACGAGAACCATTGCATCAAACAGTGTAGCACTTTGCTCGGGAACATCACATGCTGGGTTCACCATTCTTTCCAAGTGTTTTGCCAAAGCAGCTTTGCTGGTTTTCTTCATAGTTCCGTTAATGTTTCCCAGCGACCATGACAACGGCCCAATATGATGGGAAAACACAGCGTGTATGTCAAGCTGCCTGTTGTTTGCAATCAGTACCTTGGTGCCGAAACACATCGTGCCAGCTTTCAAGATGACTTCTTTGTTTTATCCCACCACATTGACAGGTTATATGTTAATATGAAGAACCTCCCATAACCTACCCGTTGATCAATAACCGTTTCCGGATCTGTCACACGACGCGCTTCACACCAGACACTACACTGTTTCACACCTGAAGCTACTAATGAAGTTCCCATTGTCATTCAAAAACCTCAGAGCAAATCGCATGATGTGGACACATTTCCAACATTCTCCTAAAAAGCTATATCAATAAACGATTTTGATATAGGATCTGCACTACCATGTGGGTGAACCAACAATTATTGTAACTACCTGTGAGGTGTGATGTATTACTATACGCAATTATGTATTTACTTAATTGTTATCTTCAAATTATTAAACGGAATTCCAGTTGGATTCTCACGTACTGTGCACGTTTCTACGTTATGTTCCACTGTACATTGATACACCTCAGCTTTTGTCACGACCAAGTCATTTTGTTTTCCGCCAATCCTAGAACGAAACTTGTGACAACAAAAGCATTAACATATATGACACACATTCTTACCTACAACACATTCCATTCGGAGTCCCGGAAGGATCCGTTTTTGGCCTTGTTCTGTTCAACTTATAGATTACGTCTCTCAGTCAAGTCATTACTAATCATAATCTCAGTCAACACTTGAATGTTGATGTCACACAGGTATACACATCACTTTCACAATCAAATGCACAATAATCTGTTTAGATTATAAATGATTGTTTTTTGGTGGAATCAAGTAAGCCGAAGCTTATCCCAGAGGAGTTATATGTGGCACTAAGCAACAACAAAATAGGGTCATCATTTTATCCGCTGAGGAAACAATATCAACAGCACTAAGTTGTATCCGCCTTGACTATTGTAATCAACTTTAAACTATCCACTATTACATATTGTGCTAAATCTATACAACAACCGCACAACATGACTAACAACTTATTGTTCCTAAAACTAAACTTAACTTAGAAAAAATGTGCTTTCTCCGTCGCTGCGCCCAGGATCTAGAATGAACTCCACATCGATTTGAAAACATCTGAAACTACAGCTATCTTCCGAAAAAAAATCAAGACGTATTTATTCCAAATTGCATTTCCATCATACACCTGCGGTTGTCCCTCGTTCTGATAATGACTTTTGCGCGTCCCTGTTCTCGATAATGGTCAATTATACTGTTTTGTTGCGCTTCTGAGCTAAAGCGTCTGAGGATATTGGCGCCATTCGAGTTAATTAGTACTATTATTACCTACAACAGTAAAGCTGATGTTATAGCAACTTCAACAGGTCATGGCTTATGCATACAAATGCTTACCGAGTAGATATTATTTCTCACCAGTAATTAATTATTATACATCGATGCTACAACGTCTCATATTCCAGATAACCTTTGTCAATCGGCACGCCTCGACTTATTGTCAGCGATGTACGTCTTCTACGCTAGCGTTAAATATTACCTACTGAAATGCGCTTCGTCCGTCGTGTCGAATCCGCAATTTCGACACAGTTCGAGTTTGACGTCTAATCGTTTCTATTGGTTGTTCACTGCATTTGCCAGTTTCTAATCCTTCTTCCTGTATTCCGACTAGTCTCATCGTTCTCGGGAAACAATTCCAGTTTAACATTTGATCAAAGTGTATCCAGCTGCACAATACACAGCATTTAGCACATTTACATTTCGTATATTGTCCGCTTAACAATCATAGTACATTATTGTTTAATATGTGCGTACATTGGAATAATCTTGTTCCGCGCAGTGAAATGCAGTAGCGATGCAGATAGCAGATGTATGCAAAACACAATGTGGTTTAAGTTAATGAATCGCAACAGACCGATCGCGACTGCATCATTCTTTGTTTCGACGAAGAACTTAAGAATCGACACGCTTAGGTGCTAGAAGATGAAAGCGGACAGTGACGAACGAAGATGCAAGTAGACGGAAGTGAAGATAAGAAAGACGGGTGGAAGCATATGAAGATGTTAATAGATGAGGACTAGACGGACGTAGGTGGCAGGATAAAGGCCAAATGTGAATTGATTCCACTACAATTGGCCATAAGCGATAACAATGATGAACTATGCGAAAAGAGGACACGTATTGTTAAGGACGTTGCTCACTTCCACACAAGTGCACCAGAGCGCCTTACCCAATTTGAACTAAATGCTCCTGATGGGGCTGACTAAAGTTAAAACAAACGAATAGTTGCTCTGTAATGTTAACAAACTATTAAAAGTGTGATCACTATCAGGCGCTTTTGGGAATGAGTTCTTAGCAAGAATATAGGGCAATTTATTTAATATTTGGTCACTAGGAGCTGCATCTTGGAGTTAATATAGGTCAAATGTTTGCATAATTTTTACGTTTGTGGTGTCTAGGGGCAAACAGTGGTTGAACTTGACGAGTGGGTGCATAGGCACAACAACATCGTAATGTTAGTTTAACGGATATTTGCTACTTCGTTACTTCGTTACTTAGTTGATATATAAAATGCTGAACGTTTTACATATATAGTTGAAAGCGACAAAATACATGTACAGATTAAAGCGTTGCTACATAGCTAAAAGTAGTACATGCATAGCTAAGAAAAAGCGTTACCTCATATCACAAGTGGCACACACACAAGCATACCTAATTGCGACACCTACTTAGCTAAGAGCAAAACATACACATGTAAGTGCAACACCTACAAAAGCGTTAAAAGTGCTAAAAGCGTTACATACATATCTAAGTGCGACAACTTCAAATCTAAATTCGTTACATATATAACTAAGTGTAATACATAGATATTATCTAAAAAACGCTACTACTTAACTAAGCGTTACATGCATAGCTAATTGCAACATATACATATATAGGTGCACACCTACAAAAGCATAATATATATATATATATATATATATATATATATATATATATATATATATATATATATATATATATATATATATATATATATATATATATATATATATATATATATATATATATATATATATATATATATATATATACATATACATGTATATACATATACATATATATATATATATATATATATATATATATTATATATATATATATATATATATATATATATATATATATATATATATATATATATATATATATATATATATATATATATATATATATATATATATATATAACCAAATGCGACAACTACAAAACTAAACACGTTGCATACATTTAAATAGCTAAAAAGCGTTACTACTTAGCTAAATGACACATACACAACTGAAAACGTCACATACGTTTCTCAAAACATGTTTTTTTTATAATCATAACTATTTCACTCGTGAACAGGTTTCTAACAATTTGTTTCAACTCAATCGATGAAATAATGTTTATTGATTTTAAATATGAATATATTGCGTAAAGGTTTCTTTTTAAAATGGCATATTGTATTAAATAAAACAAAACTATCCCCAGTTGTCGACATATTTTATTTCATAGCCACCAAGGTGGGGATTTCGAGAGATTATGTTAACAACAACAACGCAACCGGAAATAATCCCTGGTTAATAAATAAAATTTTTAACACAATTTTTTTCAGCTACGGGCACTTAATACATCAGTTAATACGATATACATTAGGGGTCACTTGTAAAAAATGTATGCACCATTTGGTACTAGCATAGTTCCGACACAATCCTCCAGGTGGAGCAATTACCGATAGTCACGTTGCGCATGCACAACCGGAAGCGTAATGCCCCTGCCTGCTACTGACCACTTATTATTACGGAAAAAAATTCAAACACATGTGATTTGGTGGAATTTCTGTCCTGGCAATGTAGACATACAGTACAAAAACAGCATTACAATTACAACAGACATTTTTTTTACCCCTTTTTGGTATAGATTGATTGACTATTACAGGCCATTGCGACACTGTTTTTTTAGTTAAACAATTATGTCTACACTAAACGCGCTACAATAGTGAATTTACATTTCTTAACATTATCGGAAATAAGGCGTCGACATCGGGTAAACCAAATTTACAATAAATATGTAAATATCGCTTGGGGCGTTGCAGCGGTTAGAGCGTCGGGCTCTCAATCAAGAGAACATTTGTTCGAATCCTCTTGCTGCCGTTTCGAAGCTTTGGCAATTTCGTTCATCCGACGTTGCCACAGTTCACTCAGCTGTGGCCACATACAGAGGTAACTATTTGAACGAATAGTTTACGCGCAGTAATTGCAGCGTGACTGAATGCTTCCCAGATAAGTCGAGATGGCGTTGGACTGACCAGGTCAGGTGAAGTGTAAAGCGCTTTGAACAGTCCCAATGACTGGATACAGCGCTATATAATAACGTACCTTTACCTTTTTATTGCAATTCTTGACAGAAAACCATTTGATTTTAACAAGATTTAACAAGATTTGCCATCCAAGCCAAAGGCCCAGATGGCAAGTGGACAAGGAAGTCATTGGCTTATCGAGAGTCCAACAATGTTCATCTACTTATAACCCGCCCTCCTGAGATATGTGTCAACCTTGTTTTTAAACATATTCACGCTGCTAGCAGTTACACAATCTGTAGACAATTTGTTCCATTCATTTATTGTCCTCTGTGAGAACGAGTGCTTCCTTATGTTCAATCTACATTGATCCTTTACTAATTTTACCTCATGTCCTCTAGTTCTGCTATCCTTCTTGACTGAGAAAAACATATTTTTATCAATATTTTCATATCCATTCAATATCTTAAAAACTTCAATCTGATCTCCTCTTAACCTCCTTGTCTCTAGAGTTGTTAAACCACATTCTTTTAGGCTTCTTCATAACTAAGGTCTCTCAGTTCTGGAATCATTTTAGTTGCTCTCCTTTGTATGCGTTCAAGCGTATCTATATCCTTCTTACGATATGGTCTCCATGCTTGTATACAGTATTCAAAATGAGGTCTAACTATTGCTTTATAAAGAGATATAATTAACTTTTGTTCCTTGTATGTTATGTTTCTTCTAATCAATCCAAGAATTTGATTACCCTTTGAAGCTGCAATACCACACTGCTCTGAAACTTTCATATCAGCGCTTATTGTAACTCCTAAGTCTTTTTCTTTTACAGTAGTACCCAGAACAGTATCTCCCATTTTATAGTTTACATTCAAGTTCCCATGTCTTGTATGTAGGCATTTACATTTCCCAAACTTGAACAACATCTGCCATTTCTCAGACCATTTCACTAATCTGTCTAGATCGTTTTGTAAATGTTGTTTATCACCATCAGTATTAACCTTTCTAAACAGTGTTGTGTCATCCGCAAATTTCAGTACGATACTTGTTATACTCTCGTCCAAGTCATTGATATAAATTAAGAATAATATAGGTCATAATACTGATCCTTGAGGTACCCCACTCTAAACTCGTTGTCTTCTGTCAGTCAGCCATTGTTCTATCCAATCAGTTATGCTATCCCCGATACCATGGGCTTTTAATTTAAGTAGTAATCGTTGATGTGGCACTTTGTCAAAAGCTTTCTGAAAATCTAAGTAGATAATATCTACTGGCGATCCCACGTCTATCCACTTAGTGATTCCTTCCAAAAAAACACAATACATTTGTTAAGCATGACCTCGCTTTAAGGAATCCATGTTGAGATGAATTTAATAATTTATGCTTAACGAGGAAGTCCACCATATGGTCTTTAATTAACCTTTCTAATAATTTACAAATCACTGACGTTAAACTCACTGATCTGTAATTCTCTGACTTATTTCTCGAACCCTTTTTAAATAATGGTATGATGTTTGCTTCTTTCCATTCAAACGGAACAACTGCTGCTGCTGCTGACAAGTTGAATACTGCTTGCTGCTGGTGCTACTGATGCTGTTGCTACTGTTTCTGCTAGCTAATTTTGGAGCTGCTCCTGCTCCTGCTGCTGGTGATGCTGTTGCTCCTTCATTGCCTTTATTTTCTTAGCTACCAATTATCCGAGAGGTTTCATATTAAAATGCACAGATTAAACAGTGAATATAATATTGTGCTTAATGTAAAATGTACGGAGAACGTAATTAGTTTTATAGGTTCCGCGTTAGTTAAGTAAACTAATATCATATAAAACAATTGATAAAATCTGAAAAACTAGTACTTGGGGGTCTCTAAAAAATTTTGTGATTTAATGTGGGTTAAGGTCAAACGTCAACCTCAGTTGGCGACCTCTAAGTATTCTCCTATTAAGGAAAAGTGGTAGTGGAATTATTTCCTCATCACATGTAGCGATTCTAGGAGTCATACCATCCAAACTAAGATTGTTAAGGGCTGCTGCTGTTGCTGCTGTTGTTGTTGCTGCTGCTGCTGCTGCTGCTGCTGCTGCTGCTGCTGCTGCTGCTGCTGCTGCTGCTGCTGCTGCTGCTGCTGCTGCTGCTGCTGCTGTTGTTGCTGCTGCTGCTGCGGATGCTGTGTGATTCCAACACCAACACCACCACCACCACCACCACCGCCACTACTTACCTCTACGAACTGACTTGAAATCAATTTGTTTTATATGTTACACAACACATCATTTCGCTACTTTTATCTCGGAACATAGCGAGTGGGGCTAAATGTAGAATGATTGCAGTCGAGCGTTATTTGTTTCGCCTCGGCCGGTAGTTAGGTATACCGCATGTCGGAAGCAATATATAAGCGCGTGGTGCTACTCCTTTTGCCTACGAACGGAATTTCAAGTACAGAAAGGTAATAATAATAGATGTATCGAAATAAGTCTTATGATGACAAAATAGATTTGCTTGCAGACAAGCGTGGTATTTTATTATTTTATGTTTGAACGCGTTCCACGTCCAATGTTAGTTATTACTGGTGTCATTAGTGTAAGCCAGACTGCACTTAAAAAAAGCCAAATTTCATCTGTTCTACTCGTGCTGTTATTGTATAACAGCTTTCACCTGCTTCCTTAGATCAACCTTAAATTCAGATATACGAAAATCAGGATCCGTCCTAGCTTGTATCCGTTCGGTGGTTATCGAACAACATACATTGAAGCAGCTGTATTTAAATTATTCAACTGCATAGAGGTTTACGTCCAATATTTTAGCGTCAAGTTTTGTAACGACGTCGTGAAAGCAGGTAGACTGTTTATTGCATAATAACAATCCTCGTTCGGTGTACCATATTCGTGTAGAAAAATAATGTATCGTCTGAAAGAAAATTACATATCTTTGATAGCAGGTAGTATGATTGAAGATTATAACGTGCATTCATGACAACGTATGACATGTCAGAAGATAAAATCAGTATATCACTTACAAGAGTGTTCAACTTGTCATTAATAGAGAATAATTTTTAATGGAAAGACACAAACATCATACCATTATATTTAGAAAGGGTTCGATAAATTAGTCAGAGCATTACAAACCAATGAGTCAGTGTTTTGTTAATTAATTGTCAAATATTGTTAAACCTACATTACGTACTATTCCACATGTTTAATCAATTTACCTTGGAATAAATATGCGTATAGTATCATCGTCGTTCCACCGCAATTAGCTTGACTACGTGTAGTTGATTATTGACCAATGAAAGACTACGTGTAGTTGCTTATTCATGTTGACCAATGAAAGTCGATAAACACAGCTTGGAACATTCGTAGTTTGGCGAAGTGATGGTTCTCTACATACTTTATCAAACAAGTAGAGTTCGATTGTTGTGTAGCGCGGTATACAGTCAGACAAACTGTTCAAAACGCATTATCCTCACCAACTACCTAACCTGTTCATTCCAACACCAACTCGATTTTTTGGGAAGATTTCAGCCACGCTGCATTTACTGCGAGATGAATATTTATTCCCATATCCACCACTGTTTATAGCGGGATACTCATACAGGAAGATTACTTAACATTATAGTTACTACATGCACTCCTGTTAAGACACGTAATTGAAAGCGATTAAGTGTGTCATAACTTGTATCACTTTGGTTACCATTATTTCTACCTGTTCGACTTCTGCCAAATTTTGTCAGACGGTGTACCTATCATTTCCGAAAATAGCTGAACTTGAACCCGGATTATCTCGATTTATTTTAACCACCACGCCAGAGCGCCTCACTAATTGTTTATTTGACCCATCATGCATTTTACTAAATACACAAACACACACACACGTATATATATATATATATATATATATATATATATATATATATATATATATATATATATATATATATATATATATATATATATATATATATATATATATATATATATATATATATATATATATATATATATATATATATATATATATATATATATATATATATCCATGTTGAATTATAATAACGATTGTAAGTAAACATGATATATATTAATGTAAGTAAAAAAGTTGAAAGGTTTTACAATATGAGAAACAATACTCCTAACCATGCAAAATGTAGAACAGTTATAATAATGTCTTGGTTATCAACATGACGTAGACACATGCTTTTATAAATAAACACAAACAGATACATACATTGATACATTGATACTTTAATTCAGCTTGATGTAAACGGGATATGACAAATGCTTTTTAAAGCTTATTTTTTGGCACAAGCACGTTTTAAACTTTCGTTGAACCAAGGTTTCTTATAAATGTAACTTTTTACGTGAAAATCTTGTTATAGGGCAATGCTTGTTGAACAAACTAAATAGTTTGTTTAAGAATAAATCATACCCTTGATGTACATTATATCAGTTTAAAATATCATCCCATGATTGTAGGCTTAGTTCTTGTGTAAGTAAAGTTACGGTATGTTTAGTTATTATGCTGGTGTCCTGAGTATCCATTTTAGCATTTATCCTTATTTGATACTCAAATAGTGCAAAGATTGGCAGATGGTCACTGATATCATTAAACAGAATATCACAGGTGGTATTGTGCCTCAATTCATTTGTGAATAGAAATGTCTATTAGGGTAGCAGAAATGTATGTAATTATGGTTGGCTTATCAATTAGAGGGCAAAGACCTAGGCTATGAATCAACTCAATAACGTTTTTAGTATTGCTATGGTGTTCATGCTTTAGCAAATGAATATTCAGTTCCCCGCACATAAATATAGATTTGTTAAGCTTTTACATTACTTAAAGGTGACGGTGTTATTACTTGGCAAAGCAGAAATTAAAGCACGTAAACACTCGTAATAGACTGCAAAATCATAGCACATTAAACGTATGTATTTGTTATAAATGTAACATATACTTAATGTCAAATCAAAGAGTGACCTATCATTGAAACATTCATGCACAGCTGATGATTATTCAGTAAGTGGATGTGAAGCTTTTTTCACATTGTAAGACATAACAGAAAAGGAGGGGGCGTTGCGCTATATGTCAATCAAAGAGCAGTGCAAGCCAAGTTGATAGAGGATATATTTGAATAGTGTCACTGCGGAATTGGATATGAAAAACAAATAAATATAATAGTGAGTTGTGTCTGCAAAACACCGGGGTCAGTTATTATATATTTTGTGAGAGCATATAACAGTTGTTGACTGATGTTATGCCAAGGAAATATATCTGTGTATGTGGTGATTATAATATTGATCTATTAAAACTTTAAACACACAATCTGACTAAGAGTTTCTATATTATATGTACGGTTTAGGTTTGCATCCAATAATAAGCTGGCCGAGTCGTACTTTGAAAGATAATATATTTATTAATCAAACGAATTACATAGTTAGAATCGAATTATTAATCAGTGACATTAGTGGTAATTTGCCGATATTCGATTGGTGTAATTATGAAACAGACAAACATAAATACGACACATTTAAATATGTAAGAAACGTAAAAGATTATATGTGTTTTTGTTTTTTGAAAGTTTGAGACAAGAAGAGTGGGACAATGTGTTACAAACCGATTATGTAAATCTGGCGCTTAGCAACTTTGTCAACAGATTTAGTATATTGTACAACCATCATTACACAGTTAATAAAGCTATGGTTAAGCAAACATGTAAGAACAAAACCCTGGTTACAAAAATGCGTTTCGTAAGAAGAAGGTTTGGCTGAAAAAGCACTTTACAATAAACTGTTGTCAGTAAAGTAACGACATACTAAAGAAACTTGGGCGATGTTGTACCATGTTATGTAGACAACGCCAGTTGATGAAATATCCCACACATTTACTTTAAGGGGATAGACACATCACCAACAAAAATATATGGCAAACAAATATAACATGTTTTTTTTACAAATGTTGGTCCTAATTTAGCAAAGGTTATGACTAATGCAGATTAACTTATTTATGTGTATGATTGATTAGGAGGTAGCATTGTATAAAGTTTGTTCCTCAAACCTGTAAATGAGGAAGATGTTATATCTACAGTGAAAGCGTGTACAAAACAAAATGTCAGACTTTGAAGATATGAGTATTGATATTGTTACAAAGATCATATATGCCTATCACGCACATATGTAATACTTCACTTAGAACTGGTGTGTTCTAATCAAGAATGAAAATTTAAATAATGTTGTTTAAAAACGGCGCGAAAACTTATTTTACCAATTATAGGCTAATTTCTCTCTTGCCGCAAATCCAGCAAATTAAAAAGTTTGTTCCTCGCCAGAACGACAGCTTTGCAACGCCAACAACATACGAAACTCGAATCAGTATGGTTTCCGTATAAACGTGTCCAGGTCACACGCAGTAATGGATTTGATAGAGGAAATATCAACTGCCAACAAAAATCATGCAATTGGTGTATTTATTGACCTAGAAAAAGCTTTCGATACAGCAGACCATGGAATATTTACAAAAAGTTTAATTATTGTGGTGTGTATGAAGTAGCAAATTATTGCATTAAAAGCTACATTATGAACAGGAAGCAATTTATAAATATTGACGTGTGCGTCTCGGAGCTATTAGATATGACATGTGGACTTCCGCAGGGGTATATTTTACGACCCAGATTATTTATCCTCTATGTTAATGATTTCTGCAACGTATCAAAATTAGTAAAAGCATATTTTTTGCTAACGATACGAATATATTTTGTGCCAGTAGCAATCAATTAGAACTACGAGATATGCTAAATAGACAACTTGCCAAATTGTGTATTATGGTTTGCTGTAAACAAATTATCATTATAAACAAATTATGTGTTGTTCAGGTACCGTCCAGATGTTGACATTAATTTGTGCATAAATAACGAAAGAATAACCAGAGTACGTGTAAATGAAATGCTAGGAGTATTTATTGTTCACGATCTGCACTGGAAACATCAGATTAATACGGTTACGACAAAATTGTCGAAAGTTGCAGCGATAATTTACAAAGCAAGTTGTCTAATTAATCATGATGGCATGTACGTATGGTATGGTTGTCTATTTTTCAAAAATATTAAGTATTGTAGTGAGATATGGAGTAACTGCGTAGTTTTAAAAATGTAGACCTAGTTAAATTTAAGACAGCGATTATTATGTCTAAGGCATGTCACAATGTAACACCGAATAGTTTACAAAACAAGTTTAAGCTATATGTTTGATTTTCTTCACGTTTAACTTGTTGCGCCAATACATGGCAGCATGGTAAACTAATGGGTGACAAATCTCCCCACGACTTCCCCCATCCTTGATACGCCACTGGAGAGAGGCTAAGACTGGTTCCAGAAAACCCATCAAGTCCTCCATGATGATGCTTTTTAAATGAGTGCCGTCGTTAGGCGTTTTTTGTAATTTCGTTCTTTCTTTATTTTTTCTTGTCGCTGGTACTAATTAATTATTACTCAAATACGGTGCGCCACGTCGCATTAGTCTCATTATTTCATACTGACAAAACGAGCCCGTGGACTCAATAGACAAGAGCACTGGAACTTGATATGTGGTCGGGTGTATTATGGCTGGTAATCAAACTGGTAAAAAAGCTAGTAAAAACACACATTGCTTATGGGCTCCCGTTTCGATGCGTTAAAGTCAGTTTATGGCAAACAAAATGCACATGATCAGTGTGTGTCACAGTAAAATCATGTATTAATACATTGCATAGTATAGTTGTTAACCACTGTGTTGTTGGCGCCGTACGAAGCAGACGTATCCGGACCGCTCCTAAAAAGGAAGTAACATGTATGTTCTCGGTTTGCCTTTGCACCTGCAATCTACTAAAACAATGTTTTAAACATTACAAAAATGCGCAATACTAATACGTTTACGTAAATATAGTAACTAAATTTGCAGATGACAGAAAGGTAATCAGAAAGGTTGCTAATGATACAGATAAACACAGTTTACAGATAAATTAGTTAAATCGTCAGAAAAATGGCAAATGCAAATTCAATTTTGGGAAGTGTAAATGTATACACATAGGACATGGAAACATGGACGAAGAATATAAAATGGGGGATGCTGTACTAGGTAGAACCACACAAGGAAAGGACTTAGGAGTAACATTTAGTGCTGACATGAAAGTTTCAGGGCGATGTGGTATTGCTGCTTCGAAAGGAAATCAAATTCTAGGGCTAATTAGGAGAACTATCATGTATAAGGAGAAACAGCTAATTATACCCCTGTACAAAGCAATAGTTAGACCACATTTGGAATATTGTATTCAAGCATGGAGACCATATCGTAAAATGGACATAGACAAGTTAGAAAGAATACAACGAAGAGCAACTAAAATTATTCCAGAATTGAGAGACCTTAGTTACGAAAGTCGCTAATTACAATGTGGTTTGACAACACTAGAAACCAGGAGACTAAGATGAGACCAAATAGAAGTGTTTAAAATAGTGAACGGTTATGAGGATGTTGATAGGAATATGTTCTTCAAACTTAAAGAAGGCAGTAGAACCAGAGGACACAAAACAGCATTAGTTAAGGAACAGTTTAAGTTGGACATGAGAAAGTACTCTTTCTCACAGAGGATGATAAATGAATGGAACAAACTGCCAAATGATTGTGTTAATGCTAGTAGTGTGAATATGTTAAAAAAATAGAATTGACAAATATTTGATAAGGGCGTAGATAGATTAGAAAATTGTTGGACTCTCGATAAGCCAATGGCTTCCTTGTCAACTTTCCATCAGGAACTTGTTGTTTGGGATGGCAACCTTGTTAAACCTTGTTAAACCTAAAATTAAACTGAACGATATCGACTCAGCGAATTACATGTGTTTTAAATGTGCACTACGTCAGTATTATAATGTATCATAGATTCTTGCGTACATTGAGAAATAGTATTTAGCATTACTGGGCATTTCCAAATACTGTTCAAGTAGTTAAAATTTCTATAAAAACATTATATATGTGCTCATTAGAATGTTCGAAAAGGCGCATTTACACTGGGTGCATTAATTAGCTTAATATTGATGCATCTGAATCAGTTCGTCAAAAGTCTGTTTTGTTTTTGCATCGTATATATCTTATATAGCATAAATGTTATTCTAGCATCTTCCCCGCCAAAATGTGTTTTAATGAACAGTTTTTTTTGTATATATATAATTTAAATGGTACTTTTTAAGATAATCGATTATTGGCTATTCAGCATGCATTGCAAATGTGCAATATTTAAAATAAACATACAAAGGTCAAATTATATGAAACAAGTTGTTCTTTAAAATACATCTAAACGGCCAAAACGTTAGAATATATACACTTTGCAATAATGTGTTACTATATGACTGAACTTTAGGATAACAGCGACCATGCTTTATACCTTTATCACCTCAACCAATATGTGTGAACGTTGTCGTTACTAGGGTTTTCAAGAGAGTGTCAGATTGACGCGTCGCTAGACAGAAATATTCATTTCTTATCGTTAATAGTGTAGGCCCTTTTGTAATTTCGTGCAGAGTGTTTGATAAAAGCAAACTTTTACTTGATTTTTAATCTTTAGGTTATAAAGACTTAAAACAATTATGGTGGCAACTTTTGTAAGCAGAATAAGTTAAAAAATTCAAGATGGCCGCCGCCATATAAATTGCACAATTTTCCACCATAATGTTACTTAAATGATTCCTGACATATTAGTAATGGTGCTTGGAGCCCTTGGCATCAACAAAACCCATTTAAATATTACATATTCATTGCTTAGATATATGTGTGCGATAGTAGATGGCCGCCATCTTGAATTTCAAAATGGGTGTTGCACAAAAAAAGAGAATAAATACTGCTGACTGTACTGCTATGCTTAATCTTCACTGTTCTTTGCCAGTGATGCTGTGTATCCTCTAAGTATTATTTAAGTTACAAATGTTTTAAAAATAAGGTGGTAAATTCTAAATGAACAAGCTACATACACATTACACACACACACACACACACACACACACATATATATATATATATATATATATATATATATATATATATATATATATATATATATATATATATATGTGTGTGTATATATATATATATATATATATATATATATATATATATATATATATATATATATATATATATATATAACATATATAATAACAGGGCTATTCATAGTTCTAATTGAAGGGCGAACTACTTTGTCTTTTAAATGTTTGTTGACATTGCGTTGGTAGTTAGTAGTAGTGTAGTAGTAGCTTGATACTGAAACAAAACATTACATACAAATATCGAACGAAAATAATTGTTATAATAAGTGATTACTGGCCTAGGAACGATGTCGTATAGTATGCGTTTATGCTGGCTTGAATTTTACTAAACATAAAAATTTTAGTTGTCATACACAATTGCAACACCTAGGCACAATATATACCTTTCCAGACTCCATGCTCCAAGCATGCCAAACTACACTAATATATAGTCATCATATACTTTATAAACTAAACTGACCCATGTGAATGCCGTTATATGCTCTGAAAGATGTAATCTTTGTCGGTGTTTGTATCCCATACGTTGTGTACGTACCTGTGTATTCATTAAGGTGATGCGCACATACGTGTGGTGCAGTGTATTAGGTAACAACTGCTATGATCCTATGGGATACTTCGGCGACAAAGTGTGTCTCACGGGAGAGTACTAACGCGTAACAATGGTAACCTTGACAATGTTCTTGTGAGATATTTCTTAACGTTGCCATTGACATAAAGGAGAATACAAATACCTATGAACCGTGGCAATGTTTTATGAGATACTGTGAAGGATATACATTGGATAATGCTGACGTAAGTGAAAACATTACCGCTTAACAGCAGAAGCCATGGCAATGTTTAACAATGACAGCGTCTTGCAGACGGCACTTAACGACTCCGAAACACGACAAATGGGTTCAGAAAACAACTGGGTGAACCATGAAATAGAGAACCTACGCATGCCGAATACAGACATCAAAGTCGTGACAAATTTATCAGGAATTACGGGAGATGTATTATGCAAGTTGTGGCTCAGTGATCTGCCGTTGTTGACCTTATTAAGTTCTTCGTCATATGCACTAATCGTTTTAACCAGTGAACGGTATGTCGCTATCGTACACCCAATATTCCAACTCGTTTTCTAGAACAAAAGTGTTGCTGTTGGCTGGTTCGACTTGGTTGGCTGGACTAATGGCCATATTATGTGTCATCGTGCCGACTTCCGGTGTCATTGACGGTCGTTGTTACGTCGTTGCACTTTTTGCCAGTGCCACGTGGCAGACAGTTTGTGGCGTATTTTTGTTGGTGCTCTATCTTATTCCGATTACTGTCTTTATAACTTGCTACAGTAGAATTGTCAAACAACTTCGGGTTCGTGTAATACCACAAGCACAATCCAGTGGCAACGAGGCAACAAATTGGAAGGCGCGCACCAGGCGAAAAGTTATAAAGATGTTAGTCATTGTCGTTGTATGTTACGTCTTATGTAACTCGTGGAACCATTGCACGTTTTTAGCGTTTTACTTCGGCTATCCAGTCGACTTCAATAGCGGGTTCTATAACTTCTCCGTCATAGCGACGTTTGCTAACTGTTGCATCAACCCGATCATTTACGCGCTGCAATACCAAAACATTCCAGAAAGAGTGTCGAAAGGTTCTCTTTAAATGCGGAGGACTTGCACCCATCGCAACGACTACGTGATTTGCAATATATGTCTTGCAGCTTGTTGCATTATAAAACTGTATTTTGTGTAAGCAACCCGTTCGTTTTATGTACGTGGCAACTAGTTACCATTCATGCCCATTAGTAAAATACAATCTCACTCGTTCTAGATTATGGTGCTTGTTCATGCGATACACACTCCTGTGTGTTATATGCTTCTTTAATTATTGTACCTACTCTTGGAGAAACAATAAAAGTGGTGAACATTTGTGTGGTTGATATGATATGTGTGAAACTAATCCGGCTTTATAATTCTCATTACGGAGCGAACTATGGAGGTGTTTTTATATAAAAACACGAGCCATGTAGACTTGATTAATGTGTAACAAAGATCATGGTTTTGTGGCTATGCACCTATGATAGTTACGTTACTTACTTACGTGATGATGATGATTTCCTTCCAGTGGATTCGTTTTGCAATGCAGTTAGTAAATTTGTCCCGCTGAGGTTTGTGTCTTGTAGATTTTTTGTTGGTCGACCTCTTCCCCGATGGCCACCGGGCTTCCGAAGCAGGACTTTGTAAATGTAAAATGGAGGAAACATTATGAAATCACTTCAAATAAATGTTCCAGAACAATTGTACTGTTAATTAAGTATTACATGTCCATTAGTAAAACGCAATCTCTCTCGTTCTCGTTCTCGTTGCACATTTAGTTTTCTGCAGCATTCTTGCTAAGAGATTAAGAGATCAGTATTTACTAATTATAAGGGTGTTTGTTTATTTAAGGGTTTAAGCAAAACATGTCAACAAACGGTTTTAGGGTGATATGTGAGTTCATCAACTCATCGGAGACTTGGACTACGCCCTAAGAACCACGATTTAAATTGTTGAATGCATTACGCATCCTTACACAGTGGAATTAATTGCAAATCCATGCACCTACCTCGTGTACCAATGTTGTGCAACTAACAAAACATTGAGACATTTTCAAATGTAGCTGCTATACGGCGATACGGCATCAGGAATGGACGCAAAACTCGGTATCTTGCAAAGTAAAATATTGCAGTACTTTTTTTAAAGCAATACAGTAGGCATATCAAAGAGTTTAATATATAAAGAGGCGGCACTGTACCGTGCATTGTGTCGCTTGATATTGCGGCTGCTATCGAAAATGGTCATGATTCGATTATCTTTGAACATTGTACGGGAGAAAAAGATTCTAGCATGTGTAGTTCGTTGATGAATGTGCAAAGACGATTGTGACAAGTGTGTCGGTCAAATCAGCCCATTACCAGAGGGTCAGTTGAATCTAGCTCCCAACTTTGCTATCACTACCTCTAACCCAGGGATTCCCAAACGGGGGGATTCCCCCTCTCGGGGGAATTTTAAGATTTCACGGGGGAATGAAAGCCAAACGCCAGACAAATAAATTACTGCACACAGTAAGGTTTCACACTCTTTTCATTGTTATTTAGATTATTTTAATGTTTATTATGCTGCCGGTTGTACATTTATACACGTATTATATATAAAACAATAAATTAATTCCATCATATAATTTAATGTGTTCTCTATATACATTCACAGCATTATAATTTGCTGTTTAAGAAACGGTGGGGGATAGCATGATTATTTTTGCAAAAGTGGAGAGGTTGGCAACCCCTGCTCTAACCTGTCCGCGAGCGTACAACAGACGGACAGCTTCCTGGCAGATACGAACCCGCCATCTGTTCTGGAGCACTGGTCCCTCACAAATTTGGGCTGTGGATCGGAAAACCGGGATTCGCTACATACACTACAATGTTTAATGTTTTCTATGTAATTATCACTCGATAATAATGAACACAGAACAGTGACTGCAGATGTGAAAATAAATGGATTGCAAATGCAATATAGTTTTGGGCTCTTGACATACATAATACAATACAATATAATTAATGGTTTTCACTTCAAAGCTTTAGTCCTTTTCAAATTTCTTATCCCTCCATAAAATGAACAATCCCCTGTATCGTTCTCATCCACACACAACCATAATAAAAAAATTGGCAAGCAAATAATTCAATGAAATTAAGTATATATTTATTCTGCAGAAAACATTTAAGAATAAAGTTCTAAACACTTGACAAAACAATATGGAAATATGTTCATGACAATATATTGATATGTAAAACTTTTAATTTGACAATTTTGAAGAAAACTAATGAACTGCAAATGAACTGCAGTTAATTAAATTAATGTAGGTGCTAAAAGTAAACTTGTCAAGTTTTGATAAAGTGGTGAGAATAGGTATTTGTATTAATTAAAGAATAATACATAAGATGTGTTTCCTTAAGACATGGTATTCTTCTATTTACACATGAATTTAATTACTGTTATTTTCATCGTCTATGTGAAGAGTGGATTACATTGAACGGGTTGATGACTCTGGCCAACTTCCTTCATCACCACACGGGGCTCGCGCGTCGGCAATGATGCGTTATTTGGCGAGTATTTTAGTTTGTCCAGTAATATTATATAGTAATAAATTACTATGGGTTGGAGGGACCCACATCAAAACTTTTTCAGCAGCTACAAATAGAAAACAATATGCACAACTGGGCGATATTAAATCTAAAACATTGACAATAAGCACTGGTGTCCCACGTGGGTCTATTCTTGGGCCGATGTTGTTTATTATCTTCATAAATTATATTTCACAGTCTAGCGAAATGTTTAATTTTGTAACTTACGCAGACGACGCTACCCTTTGAACTATGCTAAATAATAAAAAATATGGGGATCATTGATGCTGGTTTCTTAATTAATGACTAACTTGGTAAAATAAATGAATGGCTCGACATTAACACGCTGTCACTAAACATAGACAAGTCTAGATATATGCTTTTCCACATGCCAAATAAATAAGTTAATGCACATATGCTCCAAATCAGTAACAGAAACTTTGAAAAAGTGAATGAATTCAACTTCCTAGGTCTAACTCTGGACGCAAATTTAAAATGGATGAAACATTCTGAAATCCCAAAATATTAAAAAAATTAACACATATGAACTATTGTAATATGACATGTGGCTCTCAAAGTGAAAGAATACACAATGTACAAAAGAAGGCTGCTAGAAAATTAACAACGAGTATATATAATTCACATACGGATCCGCTTTTCAAAAGATTATATTTATTAAAAATCACAGATTTACTAATATTACAAGACTCATATTTTAAATCTATGCACATCCTATTACCACCTGCAAAATTTGCTGACACCAAATGCAAACATCTTCATTCACAACACACGAAGACAACTTGAATTACATACAATTAAAACACAACATGAATTTGCTAAGCAATGCCTGATACACAATCTACTTAACACTTTAAACAATACACCAGCTCTGGTAAAAGAAAAAAATCATCACACCTAGTCTAAGTGGGTTTGTGAACAACACCAAACATCAATACATACAAAACTATCAAACCTCGTGCACTATAGCAAATTGTTATACATGTAGGCAGAACCAACAATGACAAAACATGCAACAAAACACGCGCACGAACGCAACGAACACACCTATTAAAAAACTACACAAAAAAAATATACACTTGTGTAGATTTGCAGGCATACACGCACGCACGCACGCACGCACGCAAGCACGCACGCACGTACCCATCCATGCACGCATGCACTTACGAACATACGCACGCATGACACTTTTTCCTTCTATTTGGAAGAATTGCACTTGTTTGACGAACTCATTTAATTTTATTTTATTTCTATGAAAGTTCATAACCTGTTAGGGCATATAATTTACTAACTTATAAATATTATAATTTATAAGGTGAACGAATCAATTAATCTTTATTTTCAACAATAATAATAATAGCAAACATTATAGAACAACATATCGTAACTATGACATTGTTGAAGGAAGACAGTGGCGTATTTATTGGCTTACATGTTTGATTTTCTTCATGTATAACTTGTTGCGCCATTACATGGCAGCACGGTAAACAAGTGGGTGACAAATCTCCCCACGACTTCCCCCTATCCTTGATATGCCACTGAAGACTGTTCCAGAAAACCCATCAAGTTGTCCATGGTGATGTTTTTTAATTGAGTACCTTCGTTAGGCGTTTTCGTTCTTTCTTTCTTTTTGTTCCTGCGAATAATGTTATTATTCAAATAATTATAGTGAACCACGTCACATATGTCTCATTATTAGTCGTGAAATGGCTGGCAATTAAACTGGCAAAAAAACTCGTAAAAACACCCATTGCTCATGGGCTTAAGGTTTGGCGCGTTAAAGTCCGTGTGTGGCACACAAAATGCACATGATCAGTGCGTGCTTCGCAGCAAAATAACGTATTAATACATTGCATAGTTTTTTGTTAACCACTGTGTTGTTGGCGCCGTACGACGCAGACGTATGCAATCTATTAAAACAATTTTTAAAACATTACCCAAATACGTAAAAATAATACGTTTACGTAAACATAGTAAAGTAAGACTGGACGATATCGACTCAGCGAATGACATGTGCTTTAACATTAATTTTGTACTATGTCAGTATTATAATGTGTCATAAATTCGTTGTGTTACAAAAGATTTTGTGTGCCCTCCAATCAAATCATTTTATTTTAATCAGTGGACATTAAACAGACATCAGCCAGGGGCCAGACAGCCGACTATAAGGCCTGTACTTAGGCTTGACTTGTTTATCTTCAGGTGGCATCCTCGACGTGCGGAGACATCTGCAGTCTGCCAGTCACCTGAAGGCGGAGCGTGCCTGTGACGAGGCCCGGGTTGGTGTAGGCCAGTACGTGGTGGCTGGCGAGTTGAAGGCCACGAAGGTGATCCGTGCCGAGACCATATGGGCGCACTTGGTGGCGAAGAACAACTTGCCGTTCGCCATAAGTGACACATTCACGAAGATGGCCTTCCACATGTCCCAGACAGTGAGGTGGCCAAGTGCTTTATAGCTGGCAGGACAAAGAGGGGGCAGATATTGAAGGATGGCCTTACTTAACATCAGGACGACCTGATGGCCAAGCTAGACACAGGTATTATCCCATATATCAGCACATTAATTGTATTAATTGTATGTTTTTTTTCCAGTTTATCTTACAAGGATAATTTGTTTCGTAGGATAACTAAAAGTGTGGACAGTTTATGTTTTATTCGTGTATTTTATAGTTAGGCTATCAATTAATCATTCTGCTTTAAAAAAATTAAAGATGTAATAATACTATTCAAATAATGACCTTTTTCAAATATGTTTTGAATATCAATAATGGTGGTTTGTAAAATTGTTCAGGCATTCGCTCTCTACTGCGATGGCGGCACAGACGACGAAGGACTTTGTGATTATGGTGCGCGTTTGACGAGGGAGCATCGTGCAGCATGAAATAGTTCCTCGCTCTGCCGACATGCAACATCGGCACAGGCGAGAACATGTTTGCGATCATCGAGACATGTTTGAGGTTAATATTTACACACCTGATAATAATATGAAATGTGATTAGGGTTGAATATGGGTGGTACTTTTTGAAAGTTTGTTTTTCGGGTCCTGTAACATACCTTGAATGTTGCATGGTACGGTTGGGTCTTCCCTATAAAAATGTTGTGGTGGTTGCTCTATGATTTCATGGGTGTAGATATGATGCTGTTGTGTTTTAGTTCTCGCAACATACCGTGGCGCAACATGGTTGCGTATGCCTCCGACAATACCAACTCGATGCGTCCTCTCTCGACTGCGGGAAAAACAGCCGCAACTGATCGACCTGGGCTGCATCTGCCACCTAGAGAACCTCTGTGTGGTGGAATCCTGTAAGAAAATCCTGCTACCGATCGAAGAACTCCTCATCGACGTGTTCTGTCACTTTCATACCAGGTATTTATAATCTGACTTGTGAGCGGGGCTGATGATTTTGACCCGGGTCCCACATTTTCACTTGAATGTCATTTATCGAACTGATTTTCAGTGCGAAGCGTCGGGATGAGTTTAAGGGAATGCAGGAGTTCACTGGAGCGCTGAGCCAAAGCATCCTGAAGCACTGCGCGACCCGGTGGCTCTCTCTTCCCCTGCGTGCAGCGTATCCTCAGCCAGCACGCTGCGGGCGTACTTTGACAGCCATCCGGAGGCGGAGAAGGCGGGAAGGGTCAAGCGCTGCGCAGAGGCTTTCCGGGAGAACATTTGCGTCTTCCTGGCGGTCATCATGGTGCCTATGAACAAGTTCAGTGCCTTGTTTCAGGTGTGTACTTTGCTTCGGGTTTTGCTGATATGATCCCATTTAAATAGTTATTTGGATAAATATTAATGTTCACCAGTTTTAACATAGATAGTACTGGTACCGTGAACTAATATTATTCATATTTTAGTGGTAATGTAATAATCTACACGTGACAATACTTTCTTTATGCTGCGCAGCTTAACACTTATAGAAACACAGTTCACAATAGACCCAAGTTGAAGTTGTCATCTTGCTGTTATCGGTGGCATGCATTTTTTGCTACAGGGTAATCATCACCATCGTGTGCAACATCACGTTTATCTATATTATCTTGTTTGTTAATTGTCATTCAGGAGCCTTCGTCTTTTCTACGCTGCCCTGGTGACCAAGATGGTAAAGAAACTGCCCTACAACAATCAGCTGCTGATTGAGTTGGAGGTCCTCCGGCCAGATCTGAACGAGAAATTCACCACAAACACATATACATACAGATATGCATCGTAAAATCTAACAACCTATATTAAATGTATTGATATAAAATAGGAAAGTTAACAAACTAACAGTACTAAACTAAGCACATTACATAATAAGGTATGTATGTTCTTTCTTGTAATATGTTGGTGTGTTTCAGTGTTGGATCTGGTGTTAAGAGATATTGCATGACAAGTTATGCTTTATTTGCATTGAGTGCTTTGGTTTGGTGTGCTTCAGTGCTCAATCTGGTGTTTAGGGAGACTGCATGAAAAGTGCTGCTTTATTTGTATTGAGTGCCCCACTGCAGGGGAGATCATCCCTTCGCCACTCTCTCTCTCTGCCGTCATGAAGATGTATCTACTCATGCCCCACAGAAACGCCGACTCAGAGCGGGCCTTCTCCGTGGTCAACAAGATCGACACGGAACACCGCTCGGAGTTGGCCCAGGACACCATCGCTGCCCCTGTGTCAGTGAATGTGAACTGTACGGCAGACACTCACTCCTATGAACCACCCGCGACTGTGCTACACGTGTCCAAGCCACAATGAACTACAACCTGCTTCACAGGAACACACCTTAATTGCCCAATCATTGTTGACACACATTTTCTGTATATAAATGTACATAAGTTCACTAGATGCCTCTTGTTTGTCATGCTGTGTGACAGAATGGGTTACTTGAGTGTTCTGTTTGGAGTGTGCGAGAGCGATTGGACGTGGGCGACGCGTGCACGACGTCGGTGCCCCGGTGCGCGCGCGTGCGTCGTCGAGTGAAAAAGTCTCAGTCATTTGGATCCTCACAGGATAACATGTATGACATTAATTAGCGCAATGCTAATGCATCTAAATCAGTTCGTCAAAATTCTGCTAGTTTTTGCATCGTAACATCAACGTTATTCATCTTCCCCGCCAAAATGTGTTGTAGTGAACCACAATTTTTAAACATCATTTAAACGTTACATGTTTATGATTATCGACTATCGATCATTCAGCATGCATAGTAACATGAAATATTCAAGTTAAAGATATGAAGGTCAAATTATATAAAGCAAGTTGTAGTTCATTAAAACACATGTGGACGGTCGATACGTTAGAATATATACAGTTTGTAATATTGTATTATTATATGACTGGACTTTAGGATAACAACGACCATGTTTCCTGCCTATATCACTACAACCAATGTTTGTGAACGTTGTCGTTTCATGGTTTTCAAGACAATGTCAGATTGACGCGCCAGTCAGAAACGTTTCTTTCTGATGGGCCACAATTTTTTTTTTCTATCAGGTTATTGAAATATATATTCTATCAAGTCTGCGAAATGACAACACGGAGGACGATGCATTAATCTTCTTAGTAGTTATGTACATAGAGCTTTATACTGAAACAAAACTTGACATAAAGACATCGAACGAAAATAAATGTTTATATATTGTTGGTTACCAGTCTAAGGACGAAGTAGGATAGTATGCATTTGCGCTGGCTATTCTGTTAAACATGCAAGTGTTATGTACGATGTCAGAGAAGAATGACGCAATACGTAAAACAACAACATGGAGACTTATCAACACATCAGTTTGTCATATTGCCACTCGCGGATCAGAATGATGGGCCCTCAAACAAAACGATCGAGACAGAATAAACGGTTTGGAAAAGTGGGCCGAAAGGCGGCTACTTAGGATCAGTTGGATGCAGATGAAAATCAATGAATGCGCTGTGACAAAACTGAGAGATCCAAAGAGGCTAGTCGATCAAATATACATAAGTAAACTGACATTTTTCCAAGTAGAGATGATCAGGCGAAAGAATTGCTGCCGGGAAAGTAAACGGAAAGGATTAAGTTAATCCAAATCCAAATTGGGACAGTTGATAGATGAGGCAGTTGAAGCGGCTCAAGACCGAACGAGCTGGAGACGGATGGTTCGAATGGCCACGCATCCTAACAATAAATTGATTACCCACATAATTTATTTTCATTAGCAGGTAAACTAAATTATGTGAGTGAGTGAGTGAGTGAGTGAGTGAGTGAGTGAGTGAGTGAGTGAGTGAGTGTATATAGAATATTTTTTTGTAATTTGTTATGTATGTGTGTGTGTGTGTGTGTGTGTGTGTGTGTGTGTGTGTGTGTGTGTGTGTGTGTGTGTGTGTGTGTGTGCATGCGTGCATGTGTTCGTGCGTGCGCGCGTGCGTGCGTGCGTGCGCGCGTGCGTGATTAAGCGCATGTGTTTATATATATGCATACAACATTTTTTTTTGGAGTAACGGTTTTTAGTCTTTGGTGGCTGGCCAGTGAAATCTCCTGCAATGCTTGTTAGTTGCGAACGACATCTCTGATTGTGCCTGACAAGCGAACTCGCTGATCGGTTCGCATGACCACTACAGCGAGCCTATCACTGCAAAAGGCGGGACAACGCGCCGCAATAGTTGCCAGAAGTCTGTTATTAATCGCTGTAAATCTAATCACTAGAGTTGCTGCCTTCGTGGATGATGGTCGTGTGCGCTCACCATGAGAAAGGTAAATATGCTAGCGCAAGCGTACATGAAAGGGCGCATATGGAATGTGTTTTTTGAGATGATTGGATAATGTCACTGGATAGTGGTGATTCTGAGTTTTGAGGATCATTTCAGTTGACACGCGTTTTCTTTTGGTGATGCAGATGATTGGGTCAACCCTCGAACAATTTACCTGTGGTTTTAGTGTGTACACATTATTTTTTTTGCATAACGCAGAACATTATTAAATCAAACAAGTATCCTCAACGTAGGCCTATACACACTGACACGTTTGATTAACACATAATTGCGGGGTTACATTTTACAACTTTAAAATGTCACTTCACGCGTGGTGTTTTAATATCTTTAAGTTATTGTGTAAATTGTGTAAATTGTGTAAATTGACCTATGACTAGAAGGTGATATCAACGAATGGAAGGAAACAGTTGACGAAGAGCCGATGGGCTGAGAGAGGAGGTTAGAAGGAGAAGAGAAAGACCGCGACTGCAATGAGAGGACAGGGTGAAGATAAATTTGGTGGGAGTGGGGGAGAATGGAGAAAGAGGGCGAATGATAGGTGGAGTGGAGACGGTTGGTGGAGCGGCAGTGAAGCTGGAACAGTGACGGAAGAAGAAGGAAAACAAAATTAAAATCGATGAAACGATGCCAGTTCCACCCCGGACTTCAGTGAGAAAGAGGAGAGCAACACAAACCTATATTTCATACAGCAATATTTAACATATTGTGAATTGTCAAATAAAGGCATGTACGATAGTTTCACCTAAGGTAAAAGCGCTGTATGAAACATTAGTAGAAAAACATTAGGAGAACAATCAGCCACTGCGAGAGAGCTTATGGCACCAGTAAAGTTTTTATAGATCAATGCCAATGACATTAACAACTTCACATGACTCGGAACATTCCGAGAGAACACGCATAGCAATGGCAACAATTGCACGTAATTACGAACTCAGTTTTTCGGATTTACGTAATCTACATCAAGCATGTCTTGTTGGATACTGTTGTAGACCTCTTCGTTGATTACATGGTCCTTTTATGATATGAAAAGGATCTTTCGATAGCACCTCATTTCCATGGCTTGTACTCTGCTTTTTAGTTCGGTTATAAAAGTCCATGTATCGCAGGCATATAGAAATATTGACATGGCATGTGATCGTATCAGTCTGATTTTGGATCGAAGGATGATGTTTTTATCTTTACATATAGTTTTCGGTATAGTCAGCGTTGCTGTTGTCTTGGCAATCTTTGAAATGATCTCAGGTTTGAATCCCCCGTCTGTGAAATCTGAACCCAGGTAATTGAATTTGGACACTGTATCTAATATTCGTCCCCTCACGTTGATCTTCTTGTTGACTCCATTGTTGTTGTTGGTCGTTAGCTTGGTTGTCTCACCAGTAATTTCCATTCCGTAGGACGCAGATGATTTGTCGAGGCGGCTCACTATTATGACTGGCTCCTGTTCATCCCCTGCTAAGCCATCGATATCTTCTTTAAAGCGTAAATGTGTTGCTGTCCTGCCTCAGATGCTGAATGTTCCTACGTGATCAAGGGCGTCAGTCATGATCATCTCCAGAAATGTGTTAAATATAATGGGTGAGAAGAGACAACCCTAAAAATCGGATAACCTAGACTATATGTGACTCACGATACATCCTCAATATTATGAACGTAACGGGAATTGAACATATATTTCGAACAGTTTGAAAGTCACCATGTCATGTTCATTGCGGTTTACGTTTTCTTTTCAGATGGATAAAACAACGACGCCTCAATTGACATCACACGCGTGCAAGTTTGTTTAAGCTAAACTAGACACCCTAGTGACGCTTCAAAGTACAGAATACTAAATTACGGAATACTAAAAGGGAAACTGTTAATATTGACATTGTTTACTATTGTACTGACAGCACGAACGCCTAACAAACCATGGCAACGAGTGGAAATGAGAGCGACTATCCGATAGGACTGAACGTTTCTGAAATACAACACCAAGGAATAATCATCAACGGTACGAGCACCCCATTGACGAACATACGTATGCCGAATGCCTACCTCAAGATTGCGTATGGTTCGGTTTCTGTTCTTGGCATTCTTGGAAACTTTATCGTGATCGTCGTCATTGCGAAGAGTGCAACAATGCGCAACATATTTACTAACATTCTAATATTGAATCAAAGTTGCATCGACTTGATGGCAGCGGTCTGTATCATGCTAACGACAACGAGGACATCGGTCGCGCATGATTTATCCGGAATTTTGGGAGAAATCTATTGCATATTTTGGCTCAGTGACCTTCCACTGTGGAGCTTTCTAATATCGTCATCATATTCACTAATCATGTTGACTGTTGAACGTTACGTGGCCGTTGTACATCCAATATTCCATCATAACTCTGTTTCGAAGCGAACAGTCCTAATAATGGCCGCCGCATCTTGGTTTGCTGGACTGATAGACATTCTTGCCCTGGTCGTGCCAACTACTGGTGTCATTGACGGTCGCTGTTACGTCATGACGCTATTTGCCAGTCCCGGGTGGAAGAAGTTCTGTGGCGTAGGGCTTTTCATAACGCAGTACCTCATTCCGATCACAGTGTTTATAACTTGCTACAGCAGGATCTTTGTATTCCTACGGAGCCGTATATCTCCTCAGGGACAAACCAGTGGCAACGAGGTTGCTGTCCAGAAGGCGCGTGCCTCACGCAACGTTTTAAAGATGCTAGTGATCATCGTCGTGTGTTATATCCTATGTAACTCGTGGAACCAATTTACATTTCTTGCGTTTAACTTCGGCTACGCCGTCGACTACAACGGTTGGTATTACAACTTCACCGTTATCGCGATGTTCTTGAACTGTTGCGCCAACCCGTTCATCTACGCACTTAAGTACGAGATATTCCAGAAAGAATTTAGAATGCTATTCTTCACATGTGGAGCACCTATGAACAGCGAAACATCTACTTGACCGGTGCCAATTTTAGAAGATTAAAACCAGGCATATTTTAGTAATGCATGCAAACAAACGGTTTTAGGGTGATTTGGATGTGGGGAATCCAAAAAGTGATGTTGGCAAACTGTGGGATTGGTTCTTGACTCCCTCAATAACAAAAATATGGTGCCCGATTAGCCCACGATGTAATAAATTAATTAAAGTAATAATTATCTCTTAACAACGGTTGTATGGTGTTTGGGTGTGCTGCATTCAAAAAAGTGTTGTTGGCAAATTGTGGGTGGGGTCGTTGAACCTAAATTACAAAAAAACTATATCACTACCGATTTGTCCATGAAACCTACAAACACACTTTTAGTTAGTATAATAATGCTCTATAAACAACGGTTTTACAGTGTTTTGGTTGTGCAAAATAGACGCACACTCTTCCATTTCAGTTTGGTAACATCACTTATTGTATTCAGATTACCCAAAAACCGTTTGTTGGCATGCTTTGAAGCTTAAACCCGGAAATAGACAAACGCCCTTATAATTAGCATAATACTGATATCTTAATATCTTTCCAACGGTTTTATTGGTGCACTGAATTCACAAATTGATGTTGGCTGATTGTGGAAGGACTTCTTGACCCCCTAAATTACAAAAAAACGGTGCCCGATTAGCCCACAAAATAGACAAGCATCCTTCTATTTCATTTTGCCAATTTCGCTTTTTGGATTCAGCACATTCACATCACCCTAAAACCGTTTGTTGGCTTTACTCAAAAATTACCTACACGATCCTTCTTAATGTACATATTTGGATGTTGGCACCAGTCTATTCATGATTTTGCTGCACCTTTCTGTCGTTGGTAGGTGAACGTTTTCACGTTTGATTTTATTATGACAATATAGAGTACGATGAACTTTGATTTGTTAACGTATTTATGCAGGAAGGACTATACTCATCTACTGTATGCTATGTGCACTGATGTTATATACTGTGGGTGTTTGTTGTTTAAAGAGCATTACCAGCATGTTTTCTATGGTCAGTAGAAGGTGCGCTAGTATTCCCGTCACACGTATAACGCGCGATGGTGCTACTTCGCAGGACATGAACGATGTTGTTATGTTGTTGTTCCCTGCTTACGTAATAAAGTAGCGCCGTTCATCTGGAAACAATGCATTCAAAGATTAATTACTTAGTCAAATCATAATATATATATATATATATATATATATATATATATATATATATATATATATATATATATATATATATATATATATATATATATATATATATATATATATATATATATATATATATATATATATATATATATATATATATATATATATATATATATATATATATATATATATATATATATATATATATATATATATATATATATATATATATATATATATATATATTATTGCCACAAACGTTGGTCAGTTTAGATAATAAACAATGAGAGACTAGACGTAGTAAACCACGTGCAGTGTTTGTGCAAAAATAATTTCATTTAGTAAACAAACAGCATTAATTATGCAGTCAACCAACAACATAAATTAGTTGGTGCACCAGCAGCACGAATCATTTACTAAACAAACAACATCACTTATGTACTCAACCAACAACATGAATCAGTTGGTGAAACAACAACACGAATCATTTCGTAAACAAACTGCATTACGTGTTATTGGTACTCAACCAACAACACGAATCAGTTTATGAACCAGCAACACAAGTCATCTAGTAAACAAACAACATTAATCATATAGTGAACCAACATAATAAATTAATTGGTAAATGAACAATATGAGTCGACCAGTGAACATTCAACGTGAATATATGTGTGAAACAACAGTGTGAATCATTATATTGAACTGAAACGTGAACATTCTGACGACATGCACACATATTTTACAGAAATAAATATACTTTTTGTAGAACGTGGTCAACATATGGATTAATGTTGTATTCTTACAATAAAACAGCTCAACTCAGCTAATGCGATAACATATATATATATATATATATATATATATATATATATATATATATATATATATATATATATATATATGTATATGTATATGTATAAATATATATATCACTACCGATTTGTCCATATATATATATATATATATATATATATATATATATATATATATATATATATATATATATATATATATATATATATATATATATATATATATATATATATATATATATATAATATATAACTGCCATGTTGCAAATGTCTGTCTCACAACCTCCAGTAGTCAGGACAAGAAAGGCAAACAGGCTTCGGATTGCTACAAATCTTGGTCAGTTTAGATAGTAAAAAACCAAGAGACCAGTTTGTATGTATGTGTGAGTGTCAGTGTGTGTATGTGAGTGTGTGTGTGTGTGTGTGTGTGTGTGTGTGTGTATGTGTGTTTGTGTGTGTGTGTGTGTGTGTTTGTGTGTGTGTGTGTGTGTGTGTGTGTGTGTGTGTGTGTGTGTGTGTGTGTGTGTGTGTGTGTGTGTGTGTGTGTGTGTGTGTGTGTGTGTGTGTGTGTCTGTGTATGAGTTTGTGTGTGTGTGTGTTTGTGTGTGTGTGCGTGTGCGTGTGCGTGTGCGTATGCGTATGCGTATGCGTATGTGTATGTGTCTGTGTGTGCGTGCGTGCGTGCGTGTGTGTGTGTGCGCGCGTATGTGTGCGTGCGTGCGTACGTGCGTGGATTTTATTGAAAATGATGTTTCACTGATTGTCACTGCGCAGTAACTGCGACGTATAACTCACAACAGAGATATCGCGTTTACATAACACTTTCCGCAGTTCGTTCTGGTACGGGTGATATTGCAACGCATAGAGGAAAGGACTGATGCAACAGTTTGCAAACATCGCTATAACGGTGAAATTACAATAATTGCTCGAGAAGTCCAGCGGGGCGCCGAAATTTAAAGCAAGAAAAGTTAACTGATTCCAAGCGTTACACAGGCGATACAAAATAACGACAAGCAACAGAGTTTTTAGAACGTTGCCTCTGGAGCGCGCCTTCTTTAGCTTTGCCTCGTGGCAAAGATTTGGGGCTTCGGATGTACATGACTTCACATACGTAAAAACATCCTGCTGTAGCATGTAATAAACACAGTAATTGGGATCAGATATTGCATTACGAATAACGCCACACCGCTTGCCCTCCTCAACGATTGGTCAGATATTGTAATCATTGTACAACTACCATTAATAACATCGTAAGTTGGCACCATGAAACACACCATCAATATCGGCCCTGGCCACCAGGAGGCGCACGCTAAAAATATAACATTTGTCTTTGAGAAAGAGGTGTGGTGAAACACTGGATGCACAATCGCCATATACCGTTCAAGGGTCAGAGACATCAGACTGTAAGACGACGATACTATTAAGCTCCACAGCGGCAGTTCATTCAGCCAGAATTTACACAAGTTTTCTTTATCACTTTTCAACACTTTAGAAATCAATTTTACTACGGACGTCGCGAAATCAATGCTGGTCTGGTTTAAGATCAAGACGTTTATAAACTTATTGCGCATCGATGCGCTATGTAATATAACCAAGATAAATACAGCGTATCGAAATATACCAAGCGTAGCCATCAATGCGTAGGCTGTTGTTGATAGTTCGTAGCGCCAGTGCTATTTTTATAGTTGGCGTCTGTTTTATTAGTCGTTAAATTATTGTTCGATGCAGGGCTCGAGAGAAGTTCCACCCAAGACACATTCGTTTCGAAGCTCAACCATGGCTTTTTATAGTCGACACAGCTTCAGCGTTACTTAGCTACGGCTCATCCATGGGACGTCATTTTGAATGAGAGGAGAGTGTTGGTTGTCTCACAACGTTGACATTTTAAATGTAAAGCAAAGGCCAGTTAGGTGTAAAGGGAATAACAACAAGACACTAGCAAACATCCGTTTTCGATGCGTACACAAAGTTTAATATAGCATCTACAAAAAGCCATTATAAAACATTTATATATAGGTAAAATTAGATGTTTAATGCGTTTAACTCGCAAGGCAAGTGTCAAATTCGAAGTTAATGTTGAGCAATCACGTAGTTTTGTGACGTCACTGAAGAAGTGGGCTTACATTCAGGCAGTGATTTATATGCAATGCTTCAGCATAGTTTAATTCGTGTTATTATGGCGAGTGGTGGCGATGTCAATTTTCAGGAATAAAAAGTAAAATGTAACGATTTCGAACTGCTAGCCCCAAGTAATACCGCAGAATCATCTTCGAATTCGGCTCTTTCGGAGCAGTGTATCATAGCCAGTAGCCTTCGACCTTCGACATTATTCTTGCTTCCACACAACACAAAAAAAATCGCCTACGTCTAGCTCCATATGGTGAGTTTTGTTTTAGTTTTTGCCAATATGAGCGTTATATGGAACCAACACAGTTTTGATAACGTGATATGGATATATGTATCTTAGAGGAGAAGCTTGGCGGCTCTAGTGCTCGTCTTATGGTTATGTCAGAGAGTAAAAGATCGCGCTGACATTCACATGTAGTTTGCTTGCGAGGCGCGCTTGCCTTCGATCCAAGGTACGTACTCGTCGCTGCTCTAGTGACGTCACAACGAAGCTTGCCGATGACAGCGGGAACATAATGGAGGCAGGCCGGAATTATTTGGAATTATTAATTAACTGAATTATACTGACATTTTCGGTGTTGTGGAAATAAAAATATACTGCAAGATATAATATAATATGGTTTTAAGCAATCGTTGCTTTTGTTCAGTTTAATACCTAATTGTATATTAGCATCAGAAAAGCAAGGTACGATAAACTTGTAGCTAAACCACCCAAGTGTTTATTGACAAAATCCATATTGTGCCAAAGTTTGATGATAATGTTAAAAGGAAACAAAAGGCATGTTTTGGGGCAATGCAACTAAAAGAGGTAATACAAACTAGAACTTTCTAATTCCAATAAAAATGTTAACGCCAGTGGTTTACTAGGAAAACGTTGATGAAATTGTCAACACTTTAAATCCACGGGCGCAGCCATTGAAGTCGATAAACCTACATCACCTGTGCCACTTTCTACAAGCTATTGTTTATCACAAGTCCGTCTAGTGGCGCTGTGTTTAAACGTAGCTGTATACGCATGCAATGCGCATGCGTGTCTAGACAAGATGTGTTGTTTTAATTTTATCGATGACAAAAAATAAACACTCAGCTTAGAACTATCCGGATATCAGTTTGAACCACAAATACACTGCCTGTTGGCATTGTAACTGCATGATAGGTGAGATCAAGCCGATAAAGATCCATGGGAACTTAAGCTGCAGAGGCGACAGGCAAAGACGTCGAAGCGACAAATTGGTTCAGCGGCAAGTGTATGTCTGCTGCCAAAGGCGGTTGCGACGAGGAATCACGCAGAACCTGCTGGTGGAGGTAATGATTCACGTGTCTAGATAAATTAAATTATTTCCTTATGTCTTGGCCCCGTAATAAATAATGGACGAGCAGTCAAAGTCATCACATACACAGTGAAGACTGCACGGCCACATGATGAGCTTGCGACATTCGTAAATTGTAATAGGCTTGATAAAAAAGTAGTCCATATTTATGGGAAGGGATCGTAATTCTGGTGGAATGAATACGATAATATGATTGCTGCTGCGTATTTCGTATGATTGCTGCTGCGTATTTCGTATGATTGCTGCTGAGTATTTCGTATGATTGCTGCTGCGTATTTCGTATGATTGCTGCTGCGTATTTCGTATGATTGCTGCTGAATATTTCGTATGATTGCTGCTAAGTATTTCGTATGATTGCTGCTGAGTATTTCGTATGATTGCTGCTGAGTATTTCGTATGATTGCTGCTGCGTATTTCGTATGATTGCTGCTGAGTATTTCGTATGATTGCTGCTGCGTATTTCGTATGATTGCTGCTGCGTATTTCGTATGATTGCTGCTGCGTATTTCGTATGATTGCCGCTGAGTATTTCGTATGATTGCCGCTGCGTATTTCGTATGATTGCTGCTGAGTATTTCGTATGATTGCTGCAAAGTATTTCATATGATTGCTGCTGAGTATTTCGTATGATTGCTGCTGAGTATTTCGTATGATTGCTGCTGCGTATTTCGTATGATTGCTGCTGCGTATTTCGTATGATTGCCGCTGAGTATTTCGTATGATTGCCGCTGCGTATTTCGTATGATTGCTGCTGAGTATTTCGTATGATTGCTGCAAAGTATTTCGTATGATTGCTGCTGAGTATTTCGTATGATTGCTGCTGAGTATTTCGTATGATTGCTGCTGAGTATTTCGTATGATTGCTGCTAAGTATTTCGTATGATTGCTGCTGAGTATTTCGTATGATTGCTGCTGAGTATTTCGTATGATTGCTGCTGAGTATTTCGTATGATTGCTGCTGAGTATTTCGTATGATTGCTGCTGAGTATTTCGCATGATTGCTGCTGAGTATTTCGATTCCGCTATTTTGATTATCAGGTAATGTGCATACAAATGTAGATTATTAAGATTATTAAGAATGCAACACACAAGAACATTTGATTACAATTACATTATAATATTCTATATTATACATCTATAAATGTCAGTAAACCACGTCGCATCACACTGAAGCAATGGAACTTTTAATCAACCGAGGTGCTAAGTCAGAACGCGGGAAGTTTAGTACATCAAGGCCAAACAATGTTGCATAAGTTGAGTTTAGACGCAAATAGCAATTTTATATGCTACACCCCGGCATATTATCATTATCATCATCATCATTCTTCTGTGTACATGTATTGCTAAATTGACGACACACCAACATACACACACTTCTGCTGATGTACCTACCCACACACTAAATATCCTTCCAAGTATACATAATTCTCCATAAGGGGATTGCTGGAGTCCCATAAATCAGTGCTGTTTCGGGAGTCCAATGAATGTCCACGTCTCCCAATCAAGCCACTCCAATTTAATAATATCCATGCACTCAATGAATTTCTAAGGCAATCCAGGGTTAAATTTGGGGATTTTTATTCGTTTTTGTAATGTTGTTCGTATACTTGTTGGTGTCAATGTTATGATCGCAACATAGGCTTCATCGTGCAAGCGAATATCGGTGGCTTTCTGGTTACCTAGCAGTCACCGCGATGTTGAGCTAAATCATGTCAGCCTGGTCGACGCTTAAGAAAGATTGTCCAGGAATGCTGTCTACACTTTGCGCAAACTGTATATTGTGGTAATAAACTCGACATACAGCATAATTTGGACGTCCGTGTGACGTTTGATTGACGATAACATTCGCAATAATCTTTAAAGGGCCTACTGTGCCTCTCACATATTTAGTCGTCCATGTCATGACCTCGTGCTGGACGCCATTGCGATTTATGCGAACTTTCACTTGGGAAAATATTATTCTTTGAGGAGCGATTGGATTATTCCAGATTATTCCAATGGACACATATATGAAGCAATGCGGAACCATTTAAATATGCCTTGCGTGTTTTATTGTGCAGCTGGAAACAACTTTAGACCAATGTTAATCTAGAATTACATCATATGCACGTCGATGCTAGGCGGAATGCAGGAAGAATAATTGTACACGGGGGAATAAAATTATAAACCAGTACAAACGACTAATTGTTTTAATCGTATAATTTTCAGTGTCGTTGAATGTTTTATTATTTCAATTTATTTTATGTCATGTATTTATGTATTATCATGCATTATTTATAACATCTCTGTAATTCATCTGTTGAAGCACTGCAAAGGTATCATATGGCGAATTGCGATACCCAAGGTCCGGGATGTGGAGCCACCGTTTGTGGCACACACCATATCCTGGAATCAGACTGTCGCTATGTTGTGACGGAAATTATATATCCACCCAGACTCTGGGTGCATATGGTAATTTCTCACGAAGCATTCACAAAATGTAAAATATGATGTTTCATCTGGATACTTTCGACACGCATTGTTTTAAATAAAATAGTTAGATAATAAATTGTGGGATGTCCGAAAACCGATTTGTGAAGCGTTTATGCAACCGTAAGTCACACTTGTACAGATACGTCGTGAGAACAGTTCTGTTCTTTACATTAATGAAAACTATTAATATGTCATCAATAAAATATGTAGTTGTAATATGTAGTTAAGTAGTTGCCAGTACAAAGCGAAGCAGACGCATGTGTAATGTATTAAACTGATTCAAATGACGTTGGATATTACGCTTTTACACTAACAGGATTAGAATGGCGGCAGCAATATAACTTTATTATCGCCAAGCAAACGCCGTTATCGGGTAAACCTCGTACTAACCTTACGCTTAGACCTCCTATAAGACAATAATGACGGGCTTCTAATTTAAAATATTATCGTCTAACCGTATGCATGAGTGCTTGCGTGCGTGCGTGCGTGCGTGCATGCGTGCGTGCGTGCGTGCGAGCATGCGTGCGTGTAACATATATTCAGAAATTCCATAATTTTCTAAAATATATTTTGAAAAGTCTTCTGCAGCGTTCCAATTGTATTTGCGAAGGAATCCACAGTGGCACGCATAATGTTAGATCTAACGTTAATTACGTTAAACACATTGTGCTGCGATGGGCACTGCCAACGTTTGCGGTTTCTCCGTATGCTTTTGCGTTGCCTGCATGTAATTACACATCGTATGTATGCCTCGTTGCCGTAGTACATGTTTGAATTAATTATGTTGCGCCTATCACCACAAAGGGGTTTTTATGTTTATATATCAGACAAAACACTGTTGCATTTAGACGAAGCCACTTCACAGTCGTCCACGAAGGTGGAATGTGTGTTTTCCTGTCGATATCAGCATTGCAGGTATGTAATAACTGCTAAATTATTTTGAGTTTCGTAACACAATATACTTACAGTTATCAACTTTAGCGTGTAATTATGTAAGCGAATCATCGTTTCGTACGCTAGACAATTCGTCTGCCTTCTGCGTTTTGAAGAAACAAACATTTAATTACCTAACCATGTCTACATTTATGTTGATCAAACCAACCGTTGAAGATGGGTTCCAAAATGTCGTAATTATCAGAGACAGATGAGACAACGACACTTTAATCCTCAAATGCATTTCGCTTCGAGGAAAGTTCATACATTTAAATAAACAGAACCGTGAAATGCTGGCAAATCGACCGATGACATCATAATCGCCGTAAAATGTATAGACGTTTATTGTCTAGAAATGTAAAAGACAAATTTAATTGTTAAATCTCCCCAGCAATAATTCTAATGGAACATATGTATGGCCCGCCAATTGTACGCTGAGTTTACCAAATGCAGACTCTGTCAATAGAGGCACTGTAATTATGTAATAATCCAATGGGGTTTACCATTGGTTCAACTTGTTAAATCACCCTCCGTCTCAACCGCATGACAGTTACATCGTCCGTAAGTGTCCATACCAAAATTGCAACTTAAACTTTTAGAGCTGGGTTCTTCCACGGTTCCTTGGGCTCTTTCGGTTCCCTGCGAGGTCAAAGCAGTTTAACAAATGGGAGAATTAAATGGCTTTATTTGTTTCCCTTATTATCACAATATGTGGTTATGGTGTTTTGGCTACAAGTTTGTTCTAACCTTACTTTTGTTTTGCTAATCTAGGCGTTTTTATATATCAATTAAGTTCAAATAACTAAAAACAATTAGTTATTAAAGGGAATAAAACAATGACAGTTCATATTATATTACATATTGCAGTATATTTCTATTTTCTATTTCTATTCTATATTTCCACAACACGGACAGTTTGTTTAGGAGATTCAATTAATTAATAATTCCAAATAATATACTCTCCTGCTGGCCTGCCTCCATTATGCATGATATTTTCCCCGCGGTTATCGACCAACGTCGATGTGACGGTACTGGTAATTTGCAAGCGCAGCGAGACTGGGACTTTCCATTCATTCACCTGTGTTTACAGCGATATCAGTTGTTTCGAAGCGAGCGTCAGAATGTTTTTGCGTGGCATTCGGTTGTAACGCAAACATTAGTAAGACTAGAGTAACATGTAGTTCATTTAAGTGCCCTATGCGGCCATCTTTGCTAAAGAAATGGCTGCGAAAATGAAACCTTCAAACTTCAAGCCGACGAACCACAAACCTGTTTCGACCGCGACTCGGAGAATTGAAATAGCACGATGTGCCAATCATTATTCTAGGTAGTGGAAGCTATGTTGATGTCATCAATCCATAGAACCCGAAGTTCGAACTTAGTCAGGGACACGGACAGCGACGAGTACGTACCTCGAATCAAAGGCAATCGGGCCTTTCAAACGGACTGCATGTCGCTGTCAGAGCGATCTTATATTTTCTGACATAACTATGCAAACGGCCACCTAGAGCCGCCAAGATTCTCCGCTTCCACACACATGTCAAGTTATCAAAAAATACTCTAACTTCCATATAGCGCTCAAAATTAACAAAAACTAAAACAAAACTCATCATATGGAGCTAGGCGTAGGAGATTGCAAGATTTTGTTTATTTTTGTAAATTTTCAACGTCTTGTAGAAGTAAGAGTAATTTTGGGCTCGAGTGACATGCGTACATGGATTTTAGATATAGCTTGGCCGCTCTGTGTGGTCGTTTTCACGATTAGGTCAGACATTAAATAAGATCGAAGACGAATGCTACTGGGCTCGCTCAAGTGCTCTGAAAGAGCTGAATTCGAAGATGATTGTGTGGTATCACTTGCCGCTACCGGTTCGAAATCTTTACATTTTAGTTTTTATTCCGGAAAATTGACATCGCCACCACTCGTCATAGAAACGAGAGTGAAATTATGCTGAAGCTTTGTACAGAAGTCACTGAATGAATGTAGGCCCATGTCATCAGTCACGTCATAAACGTGACTGCATCTCATTAACGAATATTACGCCTTGCGAGAGAAACGTATTAAATATCTAATTTTATCTATACATAACTGTTTATGTTAACTTTTTTTCTGTTGGTATATGGTACATACAATTTTAATCTTTATGTACACATCAGAAAAGCATTTTTGTTAGTACTTTATTGTTGGTCTATGCTTTACAGGCTGACGAAGAGACAAGCACATCCCTTGTCACCGCCGCGTCTGGGACCATCATTCTCGTTTCATTCAAAATGACGTCCCATGGAAGAAAATCTGCTAAGTGACGGCTTTTCGACTATAAAAAGCCATGGTTGCGCTTGGAAACGAAAGTGTCCTGGATAGTACGTGGAACATTTCACGAGCGCTGGTTTCGAACAATGATACAACGACTAATATAAGCAACGACATCTATGAAAACAGCACTGGCGCAAGGAACTATCAACAACTTGCGTACGCCTTGATTGCAACGCTTGGCATGTTTGGAAACGCTGTAGTTATCTTTGTCATATTACACAGTGCATTGATGCGCAGTACATTTATAAACATCTTGATCTTAAACCAGAGCAGCATTGATTTCGCGACGTCCGTACTAATATTGCTAAAGAAAACGTTTAAGCTTTCTAAAGAAAACTTGTCCGGAGTGGGCGATGACATTTTGTGTAAACTATTGCTGAACGAACTGCCGCTGTGGAGCTTAATGGTATCGTCGTCCTATAGTCTGACAGCTGTGACCATTGAACGGTATATGGGGATTGTGCATCCAATATTCCATCACACCTCTTTCTCAAAGACAAAAGTTATATTCTTAGCCAGCGCCTCCTGGTGGCCAGGGCCGATATTTATGTTGTGTTTCATGGTGCCAACTTCCAGTGTTGTTAACGGCAGTTGTACAATGATTACAATCTCGGACTAATCGTTGAGGAGGGCAAGCGGGGTGGCGTTATTCGTAATGCAATATCTGGTCCCAATTACTGTGTTTATTACATGCTACAGCAGAATGTTCTTGCGTCTACGAACCCAAGTACATCCGGAAGCACCAAATATGTGCCACGAGGCAACGGTTAAGAAGGCGCGCGCCAGGCGCAACGTTCTAAAAACTCTGTTGCTCGTCGTTATTGGATATATCCTGTGTAACACTTGGAACCAGTTAACTTTTCTTGCTTTCAATTTCGGCGCTCCTGTGGACTTCTCGAGTAATTATTATAATTTCACCGTTATGGCGTTGTTTGCTAACTGTTGCATCAATCCTTTCCTCTACGCGTTGCAATATCGCCCTTACCAGAACGAACTGCGGAAAGTCTTCTGCAAACGCGATGCCTCGTAACTTCTGTGCAGTGACAATCAGTGAAACGTAATTTTCAGTAAATCCATACACACGCTCGCAAGGACGCGCAAACAAGCACGAACGCACACACGCTTGCACACACACACACACACACACACACACACACACACACACACACACACACACACACACACACACACACACACACACACACACACACACACACACACACACACACACACACACACACACACACACACACACACACACACACACACACACACACACACACACACACACACACACACACACACACACACACACACACACACACACACACACACACACACACACACACACACACACACACACACACACACACACACACACACACACACACACACACACACACACACACACACACACACACACACACACACACACACACACACACACACAAACACACTGGTCTTTTTTTATACTATCTAAACTAACCAAGGTTTGTAGCAATTGTTGTTTGTTTACTAAATGATTCGTGTTGCTGGTTCACCAACTGATTCACGTTGTTGGTTGGCTACACGAGTAATGTTGTTTGCTTACTGAATTATTCGAATTGCTTCACGGTTTGTTTTATGTGTTTGATTCACGAACTGATACATGATATTGTGTCACATGTTGTTGTTTCACATATTGGTTCACGTTTCTAGTTCACTACTTAATTTATTTTTGTTATAAATTCCCTAACAGATTCATGTTCTTAGTTCTCCAGGTCATTCGTGAAATGGATTTACTGGTCCATGTTGTTAGTTTATTGCTTGATTCATGTTGTTAATTCACTGTCTGATTACTGTTTTGCTTCACTAATTGATTAATTTTGTTGTTTCACCAATTGCCCCAGCTATTATCCAACTGGGTTTCACCAGCGGGACTAGTGAATAAACATATCACCCCATTTTAGGGAAAAATCTTCCCATAATTCAATGCGTCATTGATCAAGATGTAGTGTGTGTGTATATATAGCATTAACTTCGCAACCAGCAACAGCAATTGGGACAAGCTGGGGGGTTTGCAAATAGTCAATTTATTAATTATGTGGTCCTTGTGAACTAAATTTCATGTACGCAGCACCACAATTAAGACAACTATATTTAATTCATATTGCGGAACAATGTATTCCACAAATTTGGTGTAAATAAAAACAAAACGCGTCATGGTTGCATACAACAGTTTTATAATTGTACACAACCAGGTAATGGTAGTGACATTTCATCGAAAGAAGCCCCTGCTTCTCAGAAAGGCATCAATAAAATGCCTAAGGGAAATTTGTGGTCCTGGTATGCTAGATAGTTATTAACCCAAAACAAATTGTGCAGCTTTCAGGAATCATTGTGTACATCAAATTATGTTGGTGTGCCAATTTCGTATTTTTGTGAGAACTGCCCATACAGCACTCGATTACTGTTAAGAGTTAAGAGGCTGCCCCGGGCTGCATCAGATGTTCTCAACTGGGCGCCTCTCGTGCAACGTCCATTACTGACTTGGAAGTAATTACCCTAACTTAGGCTAGAACTGGACCTAGGCGTGTGTCATACAACAGGCCACTGGATCAAAATACAATAACTAGTTCTTATCATATATCAGATTTAAAATGAGCTCCCGCTGTCTAATTTAACGTAATGTCACGTTATATGCGATGGCAAGAACAGAACTCGAGGGAACGCAATTAAGTTGCTCGTGTGTGAAACGGTAATGCAGAAGTAAAAGCAATAATCTTGAGCAAGGTAATCAAGCGATAACTGTGATAATTTATTAATTAATGAGTTGAATCGCGTGTCTTTTTGTTTATTTGGATGCATTCTGATGTGATTAATTAGGAGCACTATCCGTGGTGTTATATTTAGATGGCGGATGTATACGCTTTCTATTTTGCTTAATGATATGACACTAAGTCCGCATTCATTGAAGGAAGAAACACAAGTTTGCAACAATTCGCTCATTTACTCATACGCCAGCACACGCACGCGCATATCAATGAGGTTTGTAAATTCTGGAATGTAATGTTGTTTTTTAGCTTTCATTGATTATCACTAGACTGTTTATGTGTGCGTCTCTCTCTCTCTCTCTCTCTCTCTCTCTCTCTCTCTCTCTCTCTCTCTCTCTCTCTCTCTCTCTCTCTCTCTCTCTCTCTCTCTCTCTCTCTCTCTCTCTCTCTCTCTCTCTCTCTCTCTCTCTCTCTCTATCTATCTCTCTCTCTCTCTTTCTCTATCTATATATATATATATCTCTCTCTACTTATATATATATATATATATATATATATATATATATATATATATATATATATATATATCTATCTATCTATCTATCTATCTATCTCTCTCTCTCTCTCTCTCTCTCTCTCTCTCTCTCTCTCTCTCTCTCTCTCTCTCTCTCTCTCTCTCTCTCTCTCTCTCTCTGTGTGTGTGTGTGTGTGTGTGTGTGTGTGTGTGGGTGTGTGTGTGTGTGTGTGTGTTTGTTTGTTTGTTTGTGTGCGTGCGTGTGTTTCAAATCTCCAACGCATGCAACAATGACAAAAGTCTGTATAACTAATGAACCTCAAAAACCACGTTTTATTCGACTGAAGATGGCGATCTCAGTTTCTGGCGTCACTTTATTCGTTGCGCAGTTTGAAATTCACACTGTTTGAATTGACGTGTCACTTGTATGTTTTGAAAGTAAAACTTTTTGTGAGTCCTCGCTACTCCATTTGATGTTCAGTGGGCATACTGCGGAATGAACATTATTAGAAAAACGAACATATTTAGGTGGTCTATCAATACAAGTAAACCAATATTACGTCACCGACTTTACGAATCTACACAATGACTAAAGTTGTCCACTAATTGGTAAGATTCAACGTGCTTTACTTTCTTGGAGGACTAGTATTCACTCATCGCTGCATATCAAAGAGGAAACACGCTCTGTTGCTCCAGAAGACTCTTTGTTTAACGAGCTATTTCAACAACAAGAATGGTGACATGTATGGCAGTGAAACTCGTAGCTGTGGTATGCTCCTCAGAAAGCGAACGTGTGTCTACGTATACATCTGTTACGAAACTGGCCTCAGTACATGAATGAGGAAACTGTCAACATTGACAGAAGAGAGAGTCATCGTTGATGATGAGTGAAACGAATATTGACATCGGCTTCTGTATCATATTAGTGTAAAATACTCTAAATCATGCTTCGGTGCACAATCAATAATACGGCGATTATGAAGAAACGGCTGCATCACAGGTTTGTTGTGTTTACAAAGCAGCGTTGGCTAAAGCTGTCATTGCTGTCAAAGAACAGTAAGCGGTTTTTATATTATATTTTATTATGATGATGGTATGTATATATATAGGATTAACCTCACTACCTTCAGCCGCAGTTGGGGTATGCTGAGGCCCCTTGTAAATTGTGTTCATTTATGCAGAACCACAATTAAATTTTATGTATACTTCAAATTATTTAGGTGTGGCAATTTGGTACTTTTCTGCGCTAGGTGACACCTAAGAGTGCACGGGCTGCCCCGGGTTGCACCAGGAGGTGTCCTACTTTGAGTGGGAACTCAATTGGGCGCTGTAAGTGTGTGCGTGTGTGCGTGTGTGCGTGCGTGTGTGCGTGTGTATGTGCGTGTGTTTCAAGCTTGGACTCAAGGGCAAAGTTGATAAATTAGTTACAAAGAAAAAGTCGATTTCAAGCAAAACAGACAAAACAGGACTGCCATCTACGTTGCTGTTTCACACATTCAGGACCGGTAAATTGTTGCCGGTGCTTTTTATTTGGCATTTACCTTTATATACGATACAGGAGTGTTGTAATGTTATTAGTACTCTGAATACATGAATAATACATATTTTGTTTAACTGACTGAGCAACCGAAAAACTATCGATATGTCACGCGGACCATTTGGTTGAACTATCTACCGTTCTTGTGTTCAGAGGTCCAGTCACGGGGTTAAGACGAAATTACATGTGCAATAATTTTTTTTATATATATATATTTTCATACCCATTCAATATTATAAAAACTGTTTATCCTCTCTCAACCTCCTTGTCTCTAGGTTTGTTAAACCAAAAATATAATGATAAAATTCTATGAAATGCATTTCTAATAATATTATCGGTAATTATTGTTCTCAAAGAAGCCAAAGCAAAGATGTCAGTATCAATACTATAATTACGGAAGGTTAGCAACCATTTTCGTGGAAACAATACATATATACTGAGTATAACATATAGCGGGGCGTATATGCCATATTGACACCTTACTACTAAACGGCATTATATGTAGGTTCGTGATTTCCCTATCTCCGTATCTGTCGGCCGACATTCTTATGTTTAAGTGATCGGAAAATACGTCAATCCATTACGTATATGTTTAATGGGCACTTCCTCTTCAATTCATTGATAATCCATTACCTCGACACATTTGACTTTGATTGTTAGATCGGGTAACTAGCAAAAGTGTGAATAACCTTATGTTATATAGAGCCGAACACCCTTGCCCTTTTCTTGTAGAAGTTTGACTGGATTAATTACCGAATAATTAATAACAGTTTTTCCGAGTTTGTTTTCCGATGATTTCATCAAAAATATGTAACACTTCCATAAACAGCTAGAAAAACGAGACTGTCATAATGGATATTAGATAGGTTTTATTTTGTCGCGAAACGATTCTGAAACGAGACGAGCGAAAACTTTGAATTGAGGAAGGATATTTAAGTCGACTTTTTACCGGAGACACTTCGATGCAATGCTATTTCGTGACTTGATAGTTACATACGTGCTGACTTGTTGTTCGCAAACACCGAGCATATATATATATATATATATATATATATATATATATATATATATATATATATATATATATATATATATATATATATATATATATATATATATATATGTCTTTCATGAGAGCATTGAAATTAATCTGAATTTAATTAAATCGGTGTTTATTCAACGTTTCTACATCGTACAAAGACATCGATAAGTGTTAATTATGTACTTTCTTGCATAATTTATAGAACCTTGGTATGAGTGGCTGTTTATTTTTTGGAGATATTTCTCTTGAAATAAGTTTTGAAATTCATGTATGGTGCAAAGGCGGTTCTGCGTTGAATTGGTATGTTTCACTTGACTATCTTAATGAGGACGTACATTACGTACTGTGCACATTATGTTGGTAGAAAATATTCTGTCCAGCAACAATAAAGAAATTCAGTGCGCATATGTCAAACAAAAACTCCTTCATCATCATGATGCTTTCGAACACACGACACGTTATGATGTTTTCGTCATGATGCTGTGCACATTCCGGATGTTTTCCATCCGGCGCTGCTGCCAAACATCGATTTGATGTTTTGCAGAACGTCATTCCAGTATAACAATGAGCAGTTCAATTACTTTCATCCTGAACATTTATCGGGTTCGAATCCTCTTGCTGCCGTTTCCAAGCTTTGGCAATTTCGGTCATCCCACGTTGCCACAGTTCACTCAGCTGTATAAATGAGTACCTGTCTGCAGATATAGGTGGGTATTTGAACGAATATTCTTCGCGCAGTAATTGCAGCGTGGCTGAATAATTCCCAGATAAGTCGAAATGGCGTTGGAATGAACAGGTCTGCGAGGTGGTGGAGTGCAAAGCGCTTTGAACAGTCCCAATGACTGGATACCGCGCCACATAAGAATGTGCCAGACGTGTGCTGGTTTAACGGTAACAAATACACAACTCAATACATGATGAACAAATTGATGATAAGGAAATGACGTGTCAGGGGATTCACACGACGATATGTGTGTGTGTATATATATATATATATATATATATATATATATATATATATATATATATATATATATATATATATATATATATATATATATATATATATATATATATATATATATATATAATAACGTAATAAATGATTTTGTTATTTTACCCCTTTCTATACAATGTCCCATATAATGTTAAGTTTACGTGTTAAACATTCGTGACGTCTTATGTTTTGTCGTGGATATTTGCGTCCACAGACCTTTCATATGTCAGCATCGTTTTAAAAACAACTGTAGTGCTAAGCAACTAATCTGACACTGCACGATTCTTCTTGAATATACGCTGTGTACATTCCTAATAACCAGGAATCCCCGACCAAGGCGAGCACTGCCTGGAGTTTTGGCGTTATCATTAAGTCGATATTAAATTCAGAGGACTCGCAGTAGGCGATATGCTTGTATTCTTCTTCCGGTATCTGTTCAATAAAAATATATTGCTTCGGAAAATCATCAATCCATTTTTAGCAATGCAATTTACAGCTTGTTCGGTCTCGTCTAATAACAAATATATATTCATAACAAAACACCTGTTAACAACGTGTTATTGTTACAGGTCATTAGAAAGCAACTCCCTTGTATCGCTAACAGACCGTTTGGTCTATGGCTAAAACTATTCGCTTTCTCTCATATCAGTTTGTCCGCCCGGTAGAGTAGGGTGAAGCAAGGAGCCCCCATTAAGGGAATCGTATGCGGGGAAGAAGCTATTCGGGAAATGTGCTATGTTTGATATAATGTATTAATTAGGTACATTCCATGTGTTGAAACTGTTGACTTATCTAGTCTCTGAAACATGTTGCAGCCATTTTAGCGGAGGTTCCTATGGAGGGTAAAAAGCCCACCCACGAGGCAAGAAGTTATTATAATTTCTTTATTTGGTTATTTGTTTCATAATTTATGATATTGCCCACAATTGATACATTTATGCCACTACTTTAATCGTATTAGCATATTGTATGCATTTGTTTCATTTTTTCCATTCCAATATGATCTTCAACAGGTAAAATATTCAAATAACACGTGTTTGTTCCTGGTGTGGGAGAGATCGGTATGCGATCTGCTTGCCACGGCGTCTCCTGGATACCTTGGATTCGGTGACGACTAATGGAGATTGCTTATTTATGCCATGCCCGTATATCCTTAGATGAATTGACAGGCAACATGCACAGTCATATCTTGAAAAGGGCTATGTAATAGTCACGCACCAGGAACGCACATTTACATCACGTATAAACATATGCGTAATTATACATTTTATACATGTTATTGAATTATTGATTATTTGGTGACGGATATCTGAATTACTCACAAAACACAATACGTAGGTGTTCACCCAAATGCTGCCGTGTGTCCAATCCCAGCCGGTTTTCTATGTCGCTTAGTTCATATTCAACGTCTATCACATCGGTGGGCGGACAAATACTTCTCATAAAACGAGTCCCTCCAACGAATAATTTGGCTGTGCTGTTTTCGTTTGAAATAAAAAAAAGGGAGTAGATTCTAGTGATGCCTGGTGCGTGTATACTAACCTCTCGCCTTTCAACTTTGGTGCGCTAAATCGACACCGACCATGTCACGCTGACTGAACATATTTTTTATTGCAGTTGTATTGTAATTGGAAATGGTTACTTTTTAGAAACTGTTTTAGGTGCATAGCGTCCAAAATATGCATTTTGTTTCCCTTTAACAATGTATAGTATGTCGGCAGCGTTCTTTTATCTCGACGTAATTGTACTGTGCACAACGTGTATTACGAAGAATTCGAACTTATACCATATTTATGCTTGGGAATCGATAAATATAAAATGTTTAATATTTTATTGATATACTAATTTTAAATGGTTGGCTACATTATTTTTCCCATTTTTAAAACAGTAGAGGTCATGTCAATAATTGTCATTTCAAGGGAAATCGCATATATATAATTATATTATTATTGTAAATTCAAGCATAGAAGAGAAAAGTACAGTTTCAATGGAGCACTGCTTCTCAGGTTCCGACTGAATATAATTAATATAACGGCCTTCCTCCTATAAGAATAGCTTACATTAGCACCTTTCAACATATGAACAAGGTGTCTGGCTCTGATACCAGCTCAATAAGGCTTAATGGCTCCTGCATCTAGAAACGCATTAGAGAATCAAAGGATATGTCGACGTTAATAATCTCTCCTAAGTGGACCTCACTCATTTAGACATCTGATAAGGAGAACAACTTACCTAGTCCTTCAATGGAAGTCATTTCAGTGCACATGGCGTAGGCTGGCACTTCCATCTACATATTACACAACGCACGCAAGCAAGCACGCACACACGCCTAAACAGAATAGCGTAGACAAAATTCCGAATAATCCGTTGAGAGGAAGTGACCGCTTACTCATCTCAACGTTTACCATTGTATAAAAACACAAATTTAATCCATATATTTCAATATCAACCCTAACCCTATCCCTAACCAAAACCCTAAATCTAACCCAAACCCTAATTCTAACCGGTACATTTACGCAAATTTTTTAGGGAAGAAAAATTTTCTAAATCTGTTTAGTCATATAATTTGTTTAATGTGTATATTTTGGTGGATCTTGAGTAATGACGGTGGTAATATCACTAATAATACTAACTACGACTGTATGAAACATTGTCCTATCGTTGCATTGGCTTCTTTTGGGACTTCTTGACCATTTTAGTTTGCAACAATGCGATTGTCAACAAAAGGCACTTAAACGGCACACCTATTGATACGAACTAGACTGCTAGAAGATCAATTATTCGTAATTCGAACACCGTGCAATAATGAAGATGGCTGAAATTGGAGAATTGTTTGCGTCTACAACAAGTTGTGATGTAAATACGATCGAATCCATGTGTGTACCCATGCATAATAAATTCTCTTGTCCGCAAAACGTGCGTACATAATACACAAAGTATCGAATTACTGCAGGTAGGCAACACTGCAATGAGGCCAACGTACTAGGTCTTGCAACATTTCTCACAACGGGATAGCAACAGCGAATTGAGAAACCACAAAACTTTTGTAACTCGCTTCCCAGTATAATATGTTTAAAGAAATTAACTTTATTCATGTCATCGTGGATTCCTTCGCTATCAACTTTTGCATTGACATTTGGGCTTTATACTGCTGGTTTTTACATTGACTTTTTAATACAACGATGTTATTAAACATAGTTTAGTCCAAGAAAAACTCTTCCGTAAAATGTCAGACAAACATAGGCACTGACACATTGCTAGGAATTCCGCTATACAAGCAACGCAAAATGCACAGTAAAGGAATATATTGTTCCTACTGGACGGTTCGTTGTTCTCGTACAGCTAACTGTCTAACTTTGCTGTGTTTATTTCTAACGCGTGGCTTGCTATCGCTTCCGTATATCATGCATAGTCTAATATCAACCAATTCGTAAATTACCATGCTGCGCAGCCTCCTTTGATTTGAATATAATTCGACTAACTTGGCGTCTTTACATAAACATCTTACATTAGACTTCGTATTACCAGACAATGCAATCCTCTGCCAATTAAGCGGATTTAGTTTGCCTCGTATCTGTCGCTGTACAATTGCGCTCTGCCACATCTACCGCTCCAGCCGAGCTCTTAGATGGATAGACAAATAATATAATATGCGGCACCATATTATCGTCGAAGACCAGGCTGCAGTTCTTTGTTGTGAAACCATTTCTGCAGCTAACAAATTGGACTTCAAAGTGGCACCTCTTCATGGGATTAATGGTCACTTTGACACAGACGTCAAGTACGTGGCGCCGTACGGCTATTGTCGCCTTACTTGGCTAGCCGCTCGACGTAATTGCCGGGGTGACCCGGTCGATTTCTACACACCTACTGGGTGTCTTCCTGTTATAGCTGCTTCCCGTTGTAGCATTAAGGTTGACATTCATATTAGTCCAGCTACAGCAAATTTTTATTCTACATATCTGCAGGGGGTGGCGGGGTGTGTGGCGGGGGGAGCGTTGATTACTTCAGATTGCATTGAACTATTTAGATATGAGAAAAACCAGTCGTCCTCTATGGGGTTTCCTACCAGCTGTGTATGTTGATGTATTTGATGGACAAGGCTTCTCATAAAGTACACTGTGGTGAACAAGTTTTCAATCTCAGTGTAATTAGCAATAGTGTCATGGTTTCTTTGGGTATTGAGCTGCGACATTTTCTTCATGACTCATTCAATGTTTAGCATCACAGAGAGCACTGTGCCTGAATCTACATAATAATAGAAGATGGATGCGATAGAATATGCAACTAACAAATATGGGCAGTATTCATCTTTATAAAGAGGCCACAGCTTCCAGTGTAGGCACACTTGGGCAATATCAATAAGTACTGGGTGTGTAGCAAGTATGCCCTAATGTTGATGTTGACAAACAACGTAGCTGGTGATTTCGTGAGGGGGACTAGCGAGCAGGACCACCCTCCTGACGTAGTCCAGTGCGAGGTAATGAAGGCCCTCGCACTATGAGAAAATACGCCCGTGAAGAGCCCCTGGTTCCAGTCCAGCAAAAATGCCAATGAGTCATTCCCTGCTTGCCAGATACGCGTGGGAAGAGTCATGTTCTATACATTAAAGAAATATATTAATATGTCATCAATAATATATGTCAAGCTAAATATTTGCAAACGGTCTAGTGTGCAAGGACATATCCCTACGTTTTATGACACTTTTTATTGGCCTTGTAACCGTACGTCGCCCAAAATGGCCTGAAATCGATCGTCGGCAAGAACAGTTACGTGGAGCGGAGCTTCTCCCTAGTGAATTTCGTGGGTATTAAAACGACGTCAAAGGAATACAATGGAGTCAAACTCCCAAAGAAATATATATATATATATATATATATATATATATATATATATATATATATATATATATATATATATATATATATATATATATATATATATATATATATCAACTGGAACCGTTTTATAGCCATATTGTTTTTCTAAATAATGGATTGATTTGTATAATAGATATACTAAATATATAGCGAGTCATTTGAATAAAACAAGAACCGTTTTCATATTAAATGTCTTACAAACAAAATTAACAATTGATGGAAATGCGAAGCAAATGTGGCAATCCATCATATATTTGTATTCGTCTACATTGACTATATAAGTGGCCTAAGCCAATGTTTACATGTCGTTTGCACTGGCAAACTTTACGTCTCCAGAATTTATAAAATGTTAAATAGTTTAGACTGGTGTGCGACTTACGGTTTTGTGTGACGAACGGTTTCACTATTTTAGCGTTATACTGAATACAGATGTTAAACGTGTTTTACAGATGTCAGAATAGTTGCCAAGCGCGTCAAGACCAATGCACAAGCTGCGTGCTATGGAATTTGCCTGCGCTGGCCCCACACTGTGGAATAAACTGCCTGCCAACATACGTGGAAACGGCAACCACCCGTAATTCATGAAGCTACTAAAAATATTTCTTTTTTCCACTTAATGGGTTTTACCACTTCGATATTGCATTTTTAATTATCTTATAACATATTATCAATCCTATTTATGTTCTGCACTATTGATGATATTAGTGTTTTATTTCCTATTTAAGATTTATTTTTTATATACAAATGCCATGTAATCAGTATACTTTTTCTTAACATAATATGCACACGCGAACATTTTGCATAGTTTTTAACATTTTATACAGCGCATGTATTATCATTATTATCAGTATCTACATACAACTTTGTATCGTGTGCACTGATGTATGTACACACCCATGAACGGGGCAGTAGCCCCGGATTTTATGGTGTAAAAATAAAGTTATTATTATTATAAAATACTTCGCACTACACTGCATCAGTCGCAGTAGCGACGCCAATCTGAATTTCCTGATAGCAAGGGTGGCGTAGCACACCACAGCTCTTACATTATTTAACAAGATTTAACAAGATTGCTATCCCAAACAACAAGTCCCAGATGGCAAGTGGACAAGGGCATTTACTTATCGAGAGTCCAACAGTTTTCTCATCTATGTGTAGCCCGCCCTTCTCAGATATCTGTCAATTCTATTTTTTTAAATATTCACACTATTAGCATTAACACAATAATTTGCCAGTTTGTTCCATTCATTTATCACCCTATTTGAGAAAGAGTACTTTTTCATGTCCAACCTACACTATTCCTTAACTAATGTTGCTTTGTGTCCTCTGGTTCTATTGCCGTCTTTAAGTTTGAAGAACATATTCCTGTCAACATCCTCATAAACGTTCACTATTTTAAACACTTTTATTTGTATCCTCTTAGTCTCCTGGTCTCTAGTGTCGCTGGCAAAGACATTGCGGCTCTTTCGTGCGTTGTGTAAGAGCCTTGGAGCGGCCTCTGCAAGGAAACGCCAAGCACATGGTAGGTTGGGGGGGGGGGCAGTAAGAAGCGGCGCAGACGAATGTGCGAATTGAAAAGTATTAAACTTATTCAAATGACGTTGGTTGTTACGTTTTTACACTGACAACGCTAGAACGGCGGCAGAAATATAACTTTATTATCGCCGAAGAACCGCCTCTATAGGATTAAACTCGTACTAAGCTCAAGCGTAGACCACCTGTAGGACAATAATGACATGATACTAATTTCACATATAATCGTCCAAGCTTGTGCGTGCATGCATGTGTGCGAGCGTACAAAATATATTAAGAGATTCCTTTGGGAAAGATCACACCATATTTTTTTTTTATATTTAGAAACATCTTCTACTGGAGCGTTCCAATTGTATTTTCAAAGGAATCCACAATGGCACGCTTAATGTATGATCTAACGTTAGTTGATTTAAACATATTGTGCTGCAAAGGGCACTGTCAACGTTTTGCGGTTTCTCTATATGATGTTGCCTGCATATAATTACAAATCGTGTGTATGCCTCGTCGCCGTGGTACCTGTCTGAATAAATTATGTTGCTTGCGCCTATCACTAAAGAGGACGTGTTTATGCATCGTAAGACGTTGTTTCATTTAGTCGTGGTCACTTCATAGTCGTTCATGAAGGTGGACATGAGTGTTTTCCAGTTGGTGTCAGCGTTGCAGGTATGTAATAATTGCATCCACTAGATTGCCTTCTGTGTTTTGAAGAAACAAATATTTAGTTACATAGCCATGCTTACATTTATGTTGATATAACCAACTGTTGAAGATTGGTTGCAAAATGTCGTAATTACCACCATATTGTATTTACAGACAGATGCCCCAAATACGCTAGATTCTACGCGTGCATTCCTCTTCAAGGAAAGTGCATACATTTGAACTAACAGTACCGTGAAATGCTGGCGAGTCGTGAGGTAACAACATCATAAGAAAAACACGTATTATCGGCTTGTAAGTTATGCCTCCCCCTCTTATATTCTGCTGGGCCGCACGCAATGGTCTGGAAATTCATTTCTTACAGACATAGATGTAATGTGATTTCTAATTGTCGGTCCACTTTGTTCTCGCCAATGAGTACTAGAATATTACAGAACTGTAGTTAAAGCATTGTTCCAGGTTCGACGAGATTTTAATCGTGTACATCAGACGGCTACAAATGTAATGGCAATATCAATGCCCACGTTGAAAATGGAAAAAAAAACAGTGAAGGTGAATATCACTTGTAAAATATATAGTCATTTAATGTCTTGAAGTTTAAAATAAAAAATTAATTTTTAAGTCTAACCGGTGGCAATTTTGAAGTATAATGGTAAAACAGGTATAGCCTGCTAGGAAAAAAATTATTGATAATTTGGATACCTGAAATGTAGCTTCTGCAGGCCCCTTGGAATCCCTCCTCCGGGGTATTTATACGCTTAGTTTATCAAATGAAGACTCCGTCAACAGAGGCGCAATAATTGCTTAACTAGCCAATGGGCTTTACCTTTGGTTCAACTTGGTAAACCAACCTTCTCCTTAACCGCTGGACAGTTACGTCTTACTTGCGTGTTCTTGCCAAAATTGCAACTTAAATTTTTGGAGTTGGGTCCATCCAGATTTCCAAGGGCTTGTTTGGTTCCCGACTTTCATTGACCACCGATGTCAAAATAATTTAGCAAATGCGTTATTTCTTTCCCATATTTTGGTACACTATGGACTTTGTCAATATCCACTTGGGTGGTTTGGCTACAAACTATTCTTTTTATGTTGCTAAACTATGTATTTAATATATCAATTAAATAAGTCCCAGTGATTTAATCCAATTCATTTTTAAAGGGAATAAAACAACGATTGTTTGAAATCACATTATATATATATATATATATATATATATATATATATATATATATATATATATATATATATAGTTACAATAAATATAAGTTACAATAAAAAAATATCCTACGCCTAGCTCCATATAATGAGTTTTGTTTTAGTTTTTGTGAATTTTAAGACCTAGTAAGAGTAAGTAAGAGCTACATAGAAGTATATAAAATTCACAAAAACTAAAACAAAACTCATCATATGGACCTAGGCGTAGGATATTTTTAGTGTAACTTTTGAAAGTTATGTGGAAGTAAAAGTAATTTTTAAACAAGTGACGTGTGTACATGTATTTCTGATGTATGAGGAGACGTTTGGCGGCTCTATGTGGTCGTGTACATGTTAAGCTCAGAAAGTAAATTAGTCTAAGGCTACTGGCAAAGAGCCGAATCCGAAGATTATTCTGCGGTATCACTTGCCGCTAAAGCGTCGAAATCGATATATTTTACTATTTACTCCGGAAAATTTATATAATCACCAATCGCCATAGAAAGGAATCACTTGAATCACGTGACAGATAAGTAAGTGTGTTTGGATTGTGGCCTCATCGTTATTTGTAACTCTAATGGATATATTGCTATACTCATTGGATGTGAAGCGTAATACCAATTTAATGAACCTTCGTTGCTTCGGTGAACCGTTGGTTTTGACATCTTTACGTATTAGATTACTTAGATTATTGATTTTACTTTCTCAATCACACCTGTCATCAGACATTTGTCTGAAACCACCAGCTGAAGATCTCTCAAGCGTGACACTACGTTAAGTTTACCCAGGCGTGGTCAGGTGGTACTTGTCCGGACAGTACCTGTCCTAACATTACATGTGATTAATGACCTGGTGAACCGTGAAGACAAGTTGTCATCGTCGTTTTTCGTCTTTGTTTGTCTGTTTGTTTGTGACACGCTGGTGCATTGTAGCTTGTGCCTCGACGCCAGGCGATGCCAACTGGTGCGACACAGCACTGAGCTCGCACCAGAATGTTCTGTGTGGGTGGGGTGAACGCTGGCTTCGTCAGTTCCGCTGTCTCCTTCGGTATTACAACAAGTCCTCGTTTCTCGGTTGGAAAAAACTTGACAACCCGCCCTACCCTTACCTGACCGTGTGCCCCAGACGATATAGTTTTCCTCTTTTTTCGGCAATATTTGACTTTACTTTTTCGGTTTCTTGAGGTTTTTTTGTCACCTTATTCGGTTTAATGGAGTACGAACCGCCTTTACGAGATGGGGTTGAGTACACGCTTGGGGGAGGGTGAATTTCCCCCTTTATGTGATGGGTACTAGATTGTATATTATTATATGCCTTATCATATTGACGCTTGTGGGATTGTATATATATATATATATATATATATATATATATATATATATATACATATATATATACATATATATATACATATATATACATATATATACATATATATACATATATATACACATATATATACATATATATATATATATATATATATATATATATATATATATATATATATATATATATATATATATATATATATATATATATATATATATATATACATATATATGCATACACACACACACACACACACACACACACACACACACACACACACACACATACACACATCCACTTATTATCAATTTAAAAGCTGCTGATTGCACAGTAGGCTTTCCATTACGTTAGTTATACATGGCTATAGGTAGTAATTACGTTTGCACGTAGTACACTGGATATATTACAATGTACATTGAAACTACAGCGTTACTCATATTTGCAATCTAAGTGCTGAGTACACCTACCATGTACTATGCACTACGAATGTGCAATTTGTCAATTGTATTAACTGTATGTACAGTCAGCTGAGGGCACGCCTGAGGTAAGAGCCAAACAATCCAGTTACATATATGGATTGCCATGTTACCAACATCACGATATCTTGTTTTGTTCTTGCATAAGACAGTAAACAGAGCCAGACCCAGCAGTATGTGGTTTTGTTTTGTTGAGGGCGCAACTTCCTGGTAAGATTGAATTGCTATTAAAGTCGCAGGGACGTAAACATCAAGAACGATCTACATAATTGCGAACATCTTGTACTTGACAGGCCTGAATGAATGTTCATGTTTTGGAAAATGTAAATTTATGGTTTTACTCAATTATTTGACTTATTTATTTAATTTATATATTTATATATAATATAAATATAATATATATATATATATATATATATATATATATATATATATATATATATATATATATATATATATATATATGTATATATATATATATATATACATTATACAATTATATACATATAATTATACATACAATTAAACCAAGTTCAAAATTTGCACATTGATTGATGGATTTTACTCAATGGTTTTAATTGAATTAATTAATTTATTGATATAAATATTTTTTTGCGAGTGAAACTCTTTAAATATAAATGTTTACCTATACATAAATGTTTATGTAAACTTTTTACGTCGGCATACTGTACATGCAACATTAAACGTTGCGCACACACCGATAAACCTAGTGCCTAATTTTTATTCACTTTAAATAAAACTGAGCTATGATTTACAGGCTGACGAAGAGACAATCACATCCCGTGCCAACGTCGCGTGTAAGATCACCACTCTCGTTTCATTCAACATGACGTCCCATCGAAGCACCAGTGCTAAGTGACGCTATTTCGACTATAAAAAACCATGATTGCGCTTGGAAACGAAAGTGTCTTGAACAGTAGGTGGAAACATTTTCGACCGTTGGCTACGAACAATGATTCAACGGCTAATATAACCAATGACAACTGTGAAAACAGCAGACTCGAAAGGAACTATCAACAAATTGCGTTTGCCTTGGTCGCTACGTTTGGCATGTTTGGAAACGCTGTAGTTATCTTTGTCATATTACACTGTGCATCGATGCGTAATAAGTTTACAAACGTCTTGATCTTAAACCAGAGCAGCATTGATTTCGCGACGTCCGTTCTAATATTGATAACGAAAATGTTGAACGTTTCTAAAGAAAACTTGTCCGGAGTGGGCGGTGACATTTTGTGTAAATTCTGGATGAATGAACTGCCGCTGTGGAGCTTAATGGTATCGTCGTCTTACAGTCTGATAGCTGTGACCATTGAACGGTATATCGGGATTGTACATCCAATGTTCCATCACACCTCTTTCTCAAAGAAACATGTTATATTCTTAGCGTGCGCCTCCTGGTGGCCAGGGCCGACATTGATGATGTGTTTCATGGTGCCAACTTCCAATGTTATTAATGGCAGTTGTACAATTATTGAAATCTCTAACCAACATTTGAGAATAGCAAGCGGTGTGGCGTTATTCGTAATACAATATTTACTCCCACTTACTGTCTTTATTACATGCTACAGCAGGATGTTTATACGTCTGCGAACTCATGTACATCCGGAAACCCCAAATCTTTGCCACGATGCAACAGTTAAGAAGATGCGCGCAAGACGCAACGTTCTAAAAACTCTGTTGCTCGTCGTTATTGGATATCTCCTGTGTAACTCTTGGAACCAGCTAACTTTTCTTGCTTTCAACTTCGGCGTCCCGCGGGACTTCTCCAGCAATTATTATAATTTCACCGTTATAGCGATGTTTGCTAACTGTTGCATTAATCCTTTCCTCTATGCGTTGCAATATCGCCCGTACCAGAATGAACTGCGGAAACTCTTCTGTAAACTCGGTACATCCGTTGTGAGTGATACGTCGTAGCTACTGTACAGCAACAATCAGTGAAACGTCATTTTCACTAAAATCCACTCACTCGCGTGCGAAAATGACGTTTCACTGATTGTTGATTGTTGATATATATATATATATATATATATATATATATATATATATATATATATATATATATATATATATATATATATATATATATATATATATATATATATATATATATATATATATATATATATATATATATATATACATATATATATACATATACACATACATATATATATATATATATATATATATATATATATATATATATATATATATATATATATATATATATATATATATATATATATATATATATATATATATATATATATTTATGCAGATGGGCTCGCTTTAGATGAATTAAAATGTTGGCTATATAAGAATTAGACGAATTGATGAATATAATGATAATTTGGTGTGTCGTAAGAGCTGAGTTGAGCTGTTTTATTGTAAGAATGATTTATATCGTCGGTTCACTACATGATTAAAATTGTTTGTGTACTAAATGATTCATGTTGTTGGTTGACTACATGAGTAATATTGTTTGTTTACTAAATGGTTGGTGTTGCTGGTTCGCCCACTAATTCATTTTGTAGGTTGAATGCATGGGTAACGTTATTTGCTTACTGAATTATTTGAGTAGCCGGTTCGCCAATTGATCCATATTGTCGGTTAACTATATGGTCACTGTTGTTTGTTTACTAAATGATTCGTATTGCTGGTTCACCATCTGATTCATGTTGTTGGTTGACTACATAAGTAATGGTGTGTGTTTACTAAATGATTCGTATTGCTGGATCAACAATTGATTGGTGTTGTAGTGTCACAAGTTGTTGTTTCACATATTGATTCGCGTTGGTTCACTACTTAATTGTTTGTGTCAATTCCCTAAATGATTAGTGTTATTGCTTCTATAAGTAGTTCGTGAAATGGGTTCACTGAGTGGTTCATGTAGTTAATCTATTGTTTGATTCCTGTTGTTGGTTCAATAATTGATTCAGGTTCTTGATCTACCGATTGATTCGTGTTGTTGGTTCACCAACTGATTCATGATATTGGTTCACAAAGTGATTCGTGTTGTTTTCACGATTTTTCTGTCCAATTTTGCTTATTAAACGTATACTTGTTTCACTAACTAGGTTATATTGCTTGGTTTTGTTTTAAAATTTCCTTGCTTGGTTAATAACACAATAATTATTGGGTTATAATAATAATACATTAGTCATGCAACTGTGGCCAGTTGCATGACGAGCACCCAACGTAGGCTGTAAATCTGCACCGATCGCCCCAAGTTTCACCTAGTTGGCCAGATGCCTAGGTGCCGTTGCATGACTGCCTCGGCCCAGCTATCACCCAACTGGGTGCCATCAGCGTGGGGCAAATCTTCCAAGAATTCAATTAATCACTAGTCATTATGGTGTGTAAATATAGCATTAATTTCACAGCATGCGACAGCAATTGGGACAGACTAAGGGATTTAAATTAGTCAATTTATTAATTATGTGGTGTTTGTGAATGTAATTCATTTATGCAGCACCACAACTAAAACAACTCTGTTTAATTTGTTAAGCCTTGTAAATACAAAAACGGATTACGTTTGCATGTAAAATTTTATAGTTTTATATAACGTTTTACCAGGTAACCGTTATGACATTTCAGCATCGAAAGAAGTTCTCCTGCTTCTCAAAAATGCATTATTAAAAGGCCTAAAGAATGATAATATGCTAATTAGTTACTAACCCAAAAGAAACGTGCAGCTTTCAGGAATATTTTGTATGCATACAATTATTTTGGCGTGCCAATTTTGTTAGAATGTCCCATAATGCTCTAGGTGACACCAAAGAGTGCTACGGCTGCTCCGTGTTGCACCATGAGTTGTGTACTATATTGGGTGGGAACGAAGCTAGGCGCCTCTCAGTCGAGCAACATTCCCTAATGACTAGGTATTAATTAGCCTATCTATTGCTGGAAATTGACTATGTAATGCAACAGGATACAATTGGATCAGCATAAAATAACTAGTTGTCAACTTCTATCCGATGTATACGTGAGCTCCCGCTGTCTAATTGAACGTAATGACACGTTATAAGCGATGCCAAGAACAGAAATTGTGAGAACATGATTAATTTGCTCGTGTGTCGAACGGTAATGCAGAAATAAAAGCGAGAAACCTGAGCAAAATAATTAAGCGATAATTGTGATGACTTATTGATTAGTGAGTTGAATCGCATATTTTTGGTTTACTTGGATCCAATATGATATGATAAATTTGGAGCACTTTCCGTGGTGTCATATTACGCTTTCGAATTTGCTTAATGATATGACACTAATTCGGCATTCGTTGAAGGGAGAAACACGAGCTTGTGACATATGGAATATATATTTCTCCGTGTCTCTCTTGGTTCCTCTTAACTCCCATATTTCTATCTCTCCCTCTCTCTCTCTCTCTCTCTCTCTCTCTCTCTCACTCTCTCTATTTATCTATCTATATTTCGCTATCGAACGCACGCACGCTATACTGTGTGTGTGTATGTGTGTATGTGTTTGTGTGTGTGGGGGGGGGCGTGTGTTTATGTGTGGCGTGTGCGTGTGTGCGTGTGTACGTGTGTGCGTGTGTGATATATTTTTGAGTTATCTTACTCCGGGTATATTTTGTTTCCTCTTTCTTCCCCCCACTCACACACACACACACACGCACGCACGCACGCACGCACGCACACACACACACACATACTATCTATCTATCTATCTATCTATCGATATATCTATCTATCTATCTATATTTTGTTCATTTGCTCGCCGGCACACACGCGCACGTTCGCATGCACACAAACATTAATGAGATTTGCAAAATATAGAATGCAAACTAATTGTTCAGCTTCCTTTGTTTATGACTACACTTTGTGTTTGTTTGTTTGTCTGTCTGGACTATGTTGATTGTTTATGTTTTACAATGTCCTTGCTGGGATAATAACCCAATAGATAATGGGTTATAATTATAATACTTTAGGGCTAGCGTCCTGTGGCCAGTTGCACGACGAGCATCCAACGTAGCGGTAGATCTGCACCGAGCTCCCCAAGTTTCAACTAGTTTACCAGATGCTTGGGTGCCGTTGCACGACTGCCTCGCCCCAGCTATCACCCAACTGGGTTCGACCTGCGGATTTGGTCGATAAAGTGATTACCACATTTTGGGGGCAAATCTTCCAAGAACTCAATTCATCATTAATCACTACGGTGTGTAAATATAGTATTGATTTCACAGCATGCAACAGCAATTGGGACAGATTGAGGTATTGCAATTAGTAAATTTATTAATTATGTGGTGCTTGTGAATGTAATTCATTTATGCAGCCCCACAACTAAAACAACTATATTTAATTCTTACTGTGATACAACGTATAAGTATGTTGTACATACAAAAACGCATTACAATTGCATGTAAAAGTTTTATAATGTTACACAACTTTTCACAAGGTAGCCGTCATGACATTTCAGCATCAAAAGAAGTTCCCATGCTTCTCAGAAAGGCATTATTAAGAGGCCTAAAGAAATGGCCCTGGCCAAGATCATATGCTAATTAGTTACTAACCCAAAACAAAGGTGCAGCTTTCAGGAATATTTTGTATACATCAAATTATTATATTTTTGAAAATGGCCCATAGTGCGCTAGGTGATACCTGAGAGTGCTGCGGCTGCCCCAGGCTGCACCAGGAGTTGTGTACTACATTGGGTGGGAACTCAACTGGGCGCCTGTCAGTCATGCAATAGTCCCAAATGATTAGGTGTTATTTATCCTATATAATACTGCAACTGGACGTAAGTCATGCAACAGGATACAACTGGATTAGCAAATAACTAGCTTTCAACATCTGTCAGATTTATAAATGAGCTCCCGCTGTCTAAATGAACGTAATGACACGCTACATGCGATGCCAAGAACAGAAGGCGTGAGAACATGATTAATTTGCTCGTGTGTCGAACGGTAATGCAGAAGTAAAAGCGAGAAACTTGAGCAAAATAATTAGCGATAGCTGTGATGGTTTATTGATTAGTGAGTTCAATTGCATATCTTTTTCTTGACTTGGATCCAATATGATATGATAAATTAGGAGCACCGTCCGTGGTGTCATATTTAGGTGTCGGATGCATTCGCTTTCGAATTTGCTTAATTATATAACACTAATTCGGCATTCGTTGAAGGGAGAAACACTAGCTTGTGACATATGGAATACGAATGCTGAAAATGTCATGTTATGATTACTCATTATTAATTATCTAAGTTATTTATTTAAATAAGTATATGTAAGTTGGCTAAACGTTTATAGGATATTTACTACATCTGGCATATACACCAGATAGAAGGAACCAACGGTGTTAGTGTCTCTTCCGAAAGACACAGGCAAAGAATGGTTAACGAAATTTCCCAAGTTTAGAAACGGCAGCAGGTGCATATTTTAACCCTGGTCCCCTCGACCGATAATCTGACGCTCCATTGGAGAGCAACTGCACGTCATGTGATGAAGTAACGCATTAACTGAGTGAGATTGCCATCTATGTTGCCGTTTCGCACATTCCGGACCGGTCAGTTATTACCGGTGTTTGTTGTTTGGTATTTTTTGTATTTTGGTATATGATACACGAGTATTGTGATGTTAAAAGTTCTCTGAATACAATAATAATAAATATTTTGTTTAACGGACTAAACAACCATATAACTGTCGAGATGTTACTCGCCCGATGTGAGCCTATACACAACGATACACTGTGTGTCAAATATTCTAAGCACAATCGTTGACAGTAGTATGTTAGGGGAGTACACCCCGGCAATGAAGAGCCATGTGTACCGTGTCCCGTATATCTCCGGTCTGTCTAGTGTACTGAACGCTCATTGGTGGATAATATAGCCAATATAGTGATTAAGTACAGAACTAACGTGAATAGCGGTCATATAACGAACATGGTTAGGGATTGTATAACGAATTGGTATGGGTCGTATAACGAACATGGTTAGGTATTGTAAAACGAATTGGATGGGGTCGTATAACGGACATGTTTAGGGATTGTATAACGAACTGGGTAGGGGTCGTATATAGAACAAACACATCATCGTTCGTAAAGCGCTTTGAGCAGTCCTATTGACCGGATATCGCGCCATATAAGAACGTACCTTTACCTTTTACACACTTTTCTTATTGCGTAATAAGCACGGTACAATGATGCGTGCGTTATTGGCTCAAAGCTCTCTTTGACGATGGGGTTTACGGGGATTTCTCCAGCGACAGAGGTCTCAAACCTAGCCAGAGGCTCCAAAGATGAGATGATGGGGTTATTGGGATCTCTCCCGGAGGCCTCGAGCTTACAGGGATCTCTACCTCACCAGAGGCTCATTCGACGATGCTACATTTGTACGTCTCTGATAGCTTTAAGCCAATCGAACATGCGACAATCGTTATTGACTAAATCGGTACCAAAAGTCTTTGTAAAACCGTTCATTGGCATGCCGTTACATCGAAGCAGTAAATAAGCGACTCAGTATTAACCGCACACGTTAGATAGAGGACTCTGAATTGTCATTGCATTATGAGTTCACTCCGAACAATATTTATTCAGGAACGTGCGGAATGCGGCTTGTAGCGGCGGTAGTCCGTACGAACAGAATTGTTCGCTTCGTCTTTCATCGCCCACTTACAGGTTACGGTTACAGAGTGATCCAGTGTTGACCCGGTCGTTCGATGTCGTGAGTGTTGCACACGAAAGCAATCGGGTAAGGGTCTATCGTCGTTGGCAGTCCGTCTTTTTGGAACGACGTCCTGAACGACGCTCCTAGTTTGCATGTCCCTCGCCAGGAGCCGTGCGATGTGTTCGGTGTCTATCAGTAATCGTAGATGACGTTCCTGCTCTTGTCGATTTCGAGCGCCGTCAGTGTATGTACAAGATATTCAACGCAATTCCGACGTTCACATACACAATATATAAAAGCTTTATATTCCACGAAATTAAACAATTAAATTAGAAATACTGGAAGCTGTGAATCTCAGCGATGTAATACAAGAGATTGAAATGGTGTATTATAAAAACTGTTATGTTACATTCGCAAGTACTTTGCATCTGGGCAGACTGGGTAAAAACTTTGAGACTACAAAATCACGTTGTGCTGATGAGGAAGCTTCAACAAAAGCAAAGAATCAGATTTTGGAACTATGGAAACATTAGATTCTGACTTATGAGATATGTGTATGCATACATTTGCACGTGAAGTTTCCATAGGAGTAACTAAAAGTGAAAAATACAGCTTATTGGATGTTTGGGAAAGGTATGTTGATGATGGCAGTTACAAGCAGCACACGACATGATTTAATGATACGTTGCAAAGGCTGCTCCAGGTGAAAATCGAGATTATTTCATAGCTATATCCCCTTGAACCGCAACCATATTCCCGGTAGTTCCAATGAACATAGTAGTACAAACTTCGAATGAGACAACAGACGAACGGGAAGAACAAGATTTAACCAGATTTGCCATCCAAGCCAAAGGCCAGGATGGCAAGTGGACAAGGAAGCCATTGGCTTATCGAGAGTCCAACAATGTTCATCTACTTATAACCCGCCCTCCTGAGATATGTGTCAACCTTGTTTTTAAACATATTCACGCTGCTAGCAGTTACACAATCTGTAGACAATTTGTTCCATTCATTTATTGTCCTCTGTAAGAACGAGTGCTTCCTGATGTCCAATCTACATTGATCCTTTACTAATTTTACCTCATGTCCTCTAGTTCTGCTATCCTTCTTGAGTGAGAAAAACATATTTCTATCAACATTTTCATACCCATTCAATATCTTAAAAAGCATCTGCCATTTCTCAGACCATTTCACTGATCTGTCTAGATCGTTTTGTAAATGTTGTTGATCACCATCAGTATTAACCTTTCTGAACAGTTTTGTGTCATCCGCAAATTTCAGTACGTTACTTGTTATACTGTCGTCCAAGTCATTGATATAAATTAAGAATAATATAGGTCCTAATACTGATCTTTGAGGTACCCCACTCAAAACCGATTTCCAATTTGAAACTTCTCCATCTACTACAACTCGTTGTCTTCTGTCAGCCAGCCATTGTTCTATCCAGTCAGTTATGCTATCCCCGATACCATGGGCTTTTAATTTAAGTAGTAATCTTTGATGTGGCACTTTGTCAAAAACTTTCTGAAAATCTAAGTAGATAATATCTACTGGCGATCCCACGTCTATCTACTTAGAGATTTCTTCCAAAAAACATAACCTATTTGTTAAGCATGACCTCGCTTTAAGGAATCCATGTTGAGATGAATTTAATAATTTATGCTTAACGAGGAAGTCCACCATATGGTCTTTAATTAACCTTTCTAATAATTTACAAATCACTGACGTTAAACTCACTGGTCTGTAATTTTCTGACTTATTTCTCGAACCCTTTTTAAATAATGGTATGATGTTTGCTTCTTTCCATTCAAACGGAACAACTCCCTCTTTTAATGACAAGTTGAATACTCTTGCAAGTGGTATACTGATTTGTTCTACTGTTTCCATTAGTAATTTTAGAGGAATCCCATCCACTCCCGGTGATTTGTTATCCTTCATTGCCTTTATTTTCTTAGCTACCAATTCTGGTGTTACAACTAACGGACCTAAATAGTCAGATTTAGCCCCTGAAATTTAGCATCAGCAACTGGTAATGAAATAATATCTTCTTTGGTAAACACTGAACTGAAGTAACCATTTAGGTCTTCCGCCATTAAAAACCCCTGTGATATTATATTTCCAGCACTGTCTTCTAGAGGTCCAACCTTGTCTTGTACGTTTTGTTTACTCCTGACATATGCATAAAAACTCTTGCTGTCATTTTTTTATGTTACATGCTAGTTTTTGCTCATAGCTTCTGTTAGATTGTCTGATTTCAGTTGTAGCTGCATTAAGTGCCTCTTTGTATTTTTGCATAGTCTTCTTCCTTTCTGGTACGCCTATAAACCCTCCACATAGTTTGTTTTACCATTATTTTTTAATAGCCTCTTTTGACAAGTGTTTCTTTCTACACCGTTTTCCTTGTTTTTGGAAGGGAACAAATTCATCGATGATACTCTCAATTTCATATTTTAGAATATTCCAACATTCAACTGCGGTCTTATTCATCAGCATGTTATTCCAATCTAGCTTTGCTAAGTATTTTCTCATATCTTTGTAGTTACCTTTATGGAAGTTTCTCTTGTACGTTTTCTTATTTTTACTTTCTGATTTTACATTGATGTCAAAATGTATTTGATTATGGTCACTATTACCCAGTGGTTCAAATATTTTTACATTGTCCACTAATTCGTTTTGTGATGACAAAACTATATCTAATACATTTTCTCCCCTGGTTGGTTCTAGTACGTGCTGAGTAAGAAAGCTATGCTGGATTAACCATATAAATTATTGGTCCTCAATCCCTGTGCTCTCTAGAGAATTCCATTGTATGTGTCCATGGTTAAAATCTCCCATTATGATACATTCCCCTTTACGAACTTCCTTTATAGCGTTTTTTATTTTTGTGTTGTCCTCTTCGTTTATGTTTGGACTTCGGTAAACTAATCCAATAATTAATTTTTAATTTCCTGAAACAATTTTGCACCAAACAGCTTCATCGGAATCTGCTTCCCTTTCTAGTTTTATTTCATAAGCCTGAATAGATTCTTTAACATATAAAATAACTCCCCCGCCCCTTCTTCCTATTCGATCTTTCCTAAACATTACGTATCCTGTCAGTCCTAATTCAGCATATTTTATATCTATGTTGGCCCATGATTCATTTATACCGATTATGTGAGAGTCAATATCTTCTACCATAATGTTTAATTCGTTTTTCTTATTTACTATGCTCCTTGCATTTAAACATACGCATCTATAACCTTTTTCAGAGATGTTTTTCGGATGATTTGATATTGATTTATCTGTGCTAGTGGCCTCTTGTTCTGCTTGAGACACCTCTAGGTAACCCCCCTGCACTTCTAGTTTAAAGAATGTTTACTTCCAAAAATATTTGTCATTGTACCCAAGTCGCTATCTACTGCTGCTGAAAGTTTGTCCGCGAATACTGCCGCCCCCTTTCCACTTAAATGAAGCCCATCCTTCATGTACATATCAGCCCTCCCAACAAAACTTCCCCATAAATCCACAAATCCAACTTCCTCTTCGCTACATAGCTTCTGGACTAACATGTTAATTGCCATCCCCCGACAATTTCGATATTTGTGACCCCTCCTGCCCATTACGGGTAAAATCCCTGACAGTATTACCTGCTCAACCCGCGTCTGTTTTAGTGTTCTGACCAACTGCCTATATTTCCTAACTGTGGCAGTTGTACCCTCCCTCTCTACGTTATTTGTCCCTACGTGTACTAAAACAGATCCACCCTAACCCGAGCCTACGATGTTTTTTACCCTCTCAGTTATCGCCTCTATTTTGGCTCCAGGCAAGCAGACCACCACATCATCTCCCTTGTTTAAGACTCTGTCGGTCTTCCTAACTATCGAATCCCCCACAAACGCCATCGCTCTCTTCCTCACCTCCTCTATCACTGCTGCGGAATAACTCTTCCGTTCGATCCCCTCCATCACATTCTGTCCTGACCCCTTCCCTCCTGTCTCCTTCGCTCCTTTCTCCCCCACTTCCCTCTCCTTCGCTCTTGTCTCCACCACTCCCCTCTCCTTCACTCCGGTTGTTTTACCGCCCTTCTCCCCCACTCCCTTCTCCTTCCCTCCTGTCTCACCCACTCCCCTCTTCTTCACTCTGGTAGTCTCCCCCCCCCGTTCCTTTCCTTCCCGTCTCGTTACGTCAAGTCTCCTTCCCTCCTCTCAGCTTCCTCCCAGGCTGAGGTGAGCTCTCCCTGGCATCTCTCGTGTCTTTCCCCACTTTATCATCTACTGTTCCCCCACCCCACCATTTTCCAGTTCCACCCAATCTTCTTGAGAAAAAAATTTTCCAATTTGCAACAGACAACATCGATATCATAGACGAAATTTTGGGACATTCCATATAGCATTTCTGATGTATGCTTTAAAGATAATATATTCAAAAGATCTTGTGTCACTTATAGCCATACTGCTGTATCGTTTCAGGAAACTGGCAGTTACTGACATTTAGGTTATCAACTATTAATCCTTGTGCATGACTCGAGTCTCGGATTGAATTCAAGTGTTGTAAAAGTTCGATCCGAATGAGATTCGAGTCGATATGCTCGTGTTAAAAAAAAATCATAAATATATTTCAGCTTGATGGCACAAACAAGGTTTATGGTTACCGGAAAGTACGAACGTACCTACTGAATGATATGTTGTTGATAGGGTAAGAGAAGAACTTGCTAACCCTTCCATCTAGCAATAAGGCTTACAAATAAGAATTTCGAGATAGCCAGACGGAGCCGCATTGCTAATATTGGACTGATGATATTCCGAAGCACTATATTTCAATTGAACAGGAGCCGGAAGAAAAAAACAAGCTTATCGCCTATTGCATGTCCTGGGAATTTAATATTGATTTAATAATAATGCCATTCCTCCAGGCAGTGCTCGCCTTATTCGAGAATTCCTAATTATACAGGATTTGCACAAAGGATATTAAAGAAGAACCGTGCAATGTCAGATTAGTTGCCTAGCATGACAGTAGTCTTGAAACAGCAAACCCGCGTAGTTCATTACTTTGCAATACTAACACATGATAAGTCGGTGGATGCAAATAACCACATCAAATCTTACGACGTCACGAATGTTTCCCACCTAAACATATATGGGACATTGTACAGAACAGGGTAATATGACAAAATCATTTATTCTGGTAGGTAGAAGTACATAATATTATACATGTTTTCGTGTGAGTCCCCTAACCTTGACAATTCATTATTTTATCATCAATGTGTTCGTCGTATGTTGAGACGCGTATTTGTGACTGTTATACCCGCACGTCTGGCTTACATGTGCGCTGATTTTGTTTTGTAAATAAATGACACCGGTGATGAATTGCATTGGGAAAAAACATTAGTATATCTGACTACTACGACAAATGACTAAAACTTGATATCACTGGGTTTTAGCCAGTTGCATAATTTGGACATGGGAAAGGCGAAGCGTCAAGGCGTGAAAGGCTTGCGATGTGTATCCGAGGCTAACACATTTACAATCATAGTTCTAAGCCTGCGTATGATGGCAGGATCCAAAACCTTCCTACTAAATTGACTACTGATGTTACTTATATAGTAATAGAACGTGCATTTTAAAACTATAATTACTGTTGGATACAGAAGTTAGCCAGAAATATATCGTGTACATAGAATATATGCTTAAATGCGAGCAATTCCTCAACAGGTAGTTCTTGTGTGTCCCGCTTTTTTTGCTTTTATTCTTCTTCCGGTACCTGTTCAATAAAAAATATGGTGCTTCGGAAAATCATCAGCCTAATATTAGCAATGCATTTCAGAGCGTGCTCGGTCTTGTCTAATCTGAAATATTTTCATATCAAAACACCTGTTAAAAGCGTGTTATGTTTACATTACTGACAGGTCAATGGCAAGCAACTCCATTGTATCGCTAACAGGCCGATTGGTCCATGGCTAAATAGGGTAGATTAGAGCGGAGCAAGGAGTCCCCATTAAAGGAATCGTAGGAAGCCTTTCGGTAAATGTCATCTTTGTGCTATGATTGATCTAATTTATTACAATAGGTACGTTCCGTGTGTTGACATTATTGACGTACCTAATCTCCGAAAAAGTTGTTGCCATTTTAGCGGTACGTTCCGGTGGGGTAAGAAGCCCACATACGGTTCAAGAAGCCCCCCGTGGACGTTTGAGTTATCAAAATGTCTTTATTTGATTATTTGTTTCATATATAATTTGTATAATTATGAAGGTCATATTGTAATGTGAGTAACTTACCGAATGTTTTGTTTCTGCTGCAGCCACCAACTAAATAGACGTGATGATGTGTCGCTCCATCTGGCTATCTCGAAATGTTTATTTTCATGTTCGATGATTGCCCCACTTTACACTATCAACAGCAGATCATGCAGTAGGTACATACAAAACGTTCGCACATTCCAGTAGAGATAAACCTTGTTTATGCCATTAAGTTGCTCGGCGCAGTCGCATTTGAATAGTAATTATACCAGAGTTGAAATCAATCCAAGATTTGAGTCATGGTCAATGTATCGAACTAATTCGTGTATTGTATGTGTGTACGTGCATGCGTGCGTGCGTCCGTCCGTCTATGCGTGCGTGGTTGTGTACATGTGTGCGTGCGTAATTGAGATTTCAGATATGAATAAAACTTAGCTGATAACGCAAAGTTCGTTCGGTTTCCAAAAACATTACAGTTTATGACTATGAGTATCACTGACACACCAACTCGGGGTTGAAGGCAATCTGTACAAAACGCATATGCAAGGTTGTTGCACATATTATTGAAGCAACATGGTATGGGCAAAGACTTCGGAATAATAATAATAAAGGCAACAAATATACAATTTAATAAAAACACTTCGTTGCGCTAAAGTCTTCTGAAAATCCAAACTTGGCAGTGTACCATAACCACAGGGTTAGGAAGTTTTTAGATAATGGGCTTGCGTCCGGATGACATGGGACTTGACTTGGACTGGCATGTCGTTGACGTGCACTTCGAATAGAAGAAAAAACATGTCCAAAATTATATATATATATATATATATATATATATATATATATATATTAAGCTCATATGTCACTACGGTCCACAATCGGCAAAGTACATTTGTTGGACGGGACCATGTTCACGTTTGTGATGTTTTCATACTGGTTGGTGCCGTAGAGTTCAAGCGAGGGACCGTAAGCGAAAGCTTAGACAATTTGCTACACTCATTGCTCCTTCCGGTCTGAAGCAACCATTCCAGTGGGTCACTAATTATGTTGGATAACATAATCAGGCAAGAATGGATTCAACGGACATTATTTGAAGATATCGTTGACTGCAAAAGAAACAAAGGTAAGCAAAGAGCCACGCGGATAGACAAGACAAGACATGAATGTAGAACATGACACATCTGGTCAGACCGGTACGCCACATAAACGATCCATGATAACTGACAATCCGAGAGCACCGCACGAAGGCCAGAATATGCGCAGGATCATACAATGTGCACCAACAAGACCAATCGTTCCAACAAAGCATCAAACTGAGCAAATGTTACGAGGTTCACGATATGTTACATTGCAACTTCACCGATCTATCGGATGCCATCTCGTCAACAGGTGATTGCTATATTTCATCTTCTCTTCTTAATAAATTAATGTACTGTTTATGTACGTACATATTCTGATTTAGCCCATTCAAATTTATATTTTAATATGCTATCTTCCTTTGTTAAAAAAAATGCCCACGGATGTCATTTGACTTGAAAAAATAAAGCTCATATGACCCATTGTCAGCATTGTCTTGTAGTGGCCCGACATTCTTCGTTTTAATACAATTACAATTTGCAATGTGTGTACAACGTTTAATTTGTCACTTGATATTTCAGTTCTATTTTTACTCAATATATATTTCCTTTCCAGTATGAATCTCCACAGCTAGAGTTCAGGTATTCATATAGCATCTTTAGATACGTGTTTATTCCTGGTGTGGTAGCAGTCTGCTTGCCACGACCTCTCTCGCGGTTGCCTTGGATACCTTGGAGTCGGCCATGTTGCCCTAGGCTTTGGAATTGGCAGCAATACGACTAATGGAGATTCGTTATTTAGAATAAAGCCATGCTTTGATGTTGTTTGATTATCGAATATTTGGTGGCGGAGATCTCAATTACTCACAAAACACAATACGTAGGTGTTGATCCAAATGCTGCCGTGTGAACTATCCGAGCCGGTTCTTTATGGGCGGATTAATACATCTTACTAAACGAATCGTTCCAGTGAATATTCGTAGTCGGTTGCTTCGTTGTGACTGACGTTGTATTGTGCCCAAGGTGGCCGCTTGTTTTCTTTACAAGATATCATTGTTTACTTCCTATGCTCTGCCAGCTTTACAAGTAAGTTTGTAATCATTAACGTCATAATTTAAGGATCATACTAACTGCCTTAATCATAGTAGTATATAATATAGTCCAATTTCCACTTGTGGTTTAATAATTATTTTAATATGATTTACACATTTATTACGGATTTTGTTGATACATTGTTTACACGTTTCGGAATCATTTCTATTTCGTTGTTTACAGGCGAATAAAATAACGACGCTGCACTCAATTGTCCTCAAGCGAATGCTTTCTTACATCTTACAACGATGTGAAATGTTTCGTACATATTCACAGAGCAATGATTAACGAACATATCGGGGTTTAACGACGCGAGTTTGGAAAAAATCCATGCCATCTAAAGTGAAAACACACTGAACGACGGCGTGGAATCAGCAGCACATACATATTTGAACCGATCGTGGATTGCTGAGTGAATGGTGATCAGTGGTACGAACGGCGACTACGAAAACAACGGTTGTTGACAACAACTAACACTTGAACTGTTTCAAATATCAGATTTTATGGTTGCGCTTGAAAATAACGTTGTCTTTGACAATAAGTGGAACATACACCGAGTGCTGTTACTGAATAATGAATCAAAGATTAAAATAACTAATTACGAATATGAAAATAGTGTTATTCCAAGGAACTATCGACAAATTGCGTATGATCGCTGTTCTTGGCATGATGAGAAACGTTGTTGTGCTATTTGTTATATTACACAGTGCATCAATGCGCTAAAAGTTTACAAACATCTTGATCTTAAATCAAAGCAGTATTGATGTGGTGACGTCGGTGGTAATATTGATAACGAAAACGTTGAACGTTTCTAAAGGAAACTTGTCCGGGGTGGGCGGTTACATCTTGTGTAAATTCTGGCTGAATGAACTGCCGCTATGGAACTTAACGGCCTTGTTGGCTAAACTAGCCCTGTTTCGACAATTACCTGTTTAGTTAACTTCTCATTAATGCAAGAAGTGGTGTAAATAATGTTCTACCCTGTGCATAGTTAAACCATTAACAAGTACAAACACAATAAAGTTAGGTCACGTGTGTTGATAGTTTGCACACACTAATCATAATCACAAAAACTGTCGATAAACTTAATATTTTAACTCGCATATTCTAACCGTAGTGACAAATGTCAGTTATTGTACGTCAAACACGTTCTAATAACGTATTCAATCACTGGGTGGCACCATGCAACTGTCACTGCTGTTGTTTTCTGGGAAACACGGGTGACTAACACTAACACTGCCTACCCCTACACAAGGTCATTCTAAACGCAAGCACTATCCCAAATTGTGTGTAATTGAAATTGACAGCTTTATTGAAAAAAATTAGGAGTATCAATTGAATGGTAGGTAGTTGCAATGTCGCCTTTTTAATTTTTTATTTATTTATTTATTTATTTTTTTAATCTTTAAAACTTTTTATTTTTTAATCTTGCAACCTAGTATATTACTCTCGATTGTTTTCAACTGTTTTAGTATTACGATTGTGATATGTAATGTTTAGTTCCGTGTGTGATTGGGTGCATGAGTGTATGTTTGTGGTAACGCCACAACACTACAAATTCCTTGTACTTGCTACTTTTTTTTATAAAACGTATCTTATCTTATCTTAAATGACGATGCGCAGAGTCTGCACATCAAACGTAAGTTGAGGCAGTGTTGAAATCGTCAGTGACTTACATTACATTCACTATGTGGCGCCACTAATTTGGAGTTTGTTGCGGTGGTTTAACGTTAGCGTTTGCTAGTTGGCGGCATTGTGCATTAGTGTTAATATAACATCGTAGCGCATTTGAGCAGTATAATACTCATATGTAATAAATTATAATTGATTTCTGAACGGTTTGGTACATCTAGAGTCGTCAGTTAACAATGTATAATACACGTTGGCAGCTTTCCTTTATCAACGTAATTGCACTATTATCCACATGTGATACAAAGTCTTCGAACATGTAACACATTTCGGGTTGGGAATCGATAAACATAAAATGTTTCTTATGTTATTTATATACTCATTTCAAGGTATTACCTGTGTTATCTCTAACCATTTTAAAACGACTAGAGGTCAGTCAATACTTGTCATTTCAACGGAAATCACTTACATAATTACGATTATAATATTATTATAATCGTAATTTCACGAAGAGAAGAGAAAATAACAGTTTCAGTGGAGCGTTGCAGGTTCTGACTGACTACAATTAATATCAATATCACGTAAAATGATCTGCACCTGATACTGCTATAATTACGCAACACCCTGGTACACAGTATTGCTTTTCCCAGCACACGCCGACTGCGTTCATCCATACCCTGCACATCCAAGTATCTGCGACCAGCAGTTGTACAATGTACAACACAGATATGATAAAATTAAGACAGGTATTAACTGTTCACGCGTACTCAATGACATTGCATCAAAGAAGAAATAATCATGTTTATTTTCCAAAAGAAGATAGTTACTTTAAAAAAACCGTGTATTTAGCTGTATTATTACTGTATTGTAAAGCGCCATAGACCATTACGTGATGATGGTGCTATAATAATATAGTATTTTATTATTATTATTATTATTATAAACGAGGTGCTAAGAAAGCGAGAAGTTTAGTGCATAAAGGCCGAACAATGTTGCATCAGTTGAGTTTAGACGCAAACAGCATGATCGCATCTTCTACCCCACAACTATTATCATCATCACCAATCCCTTAACCCAATGTGTCTTCGGGGCACCACAGATGACCTCGCAACCGCACGTCCCCACATATTATGCAAACACCTTTTTTATATCAACTGCATGTCTGTATTGGTGAACGTCAGTCTATATAACTAAATAATAACATCAAATGTTCATATGTATGTACATTTAATATGTTAAATAATGCATGTACGGATGCCCTTGGAAATGCTTCTGTGTACATGTATTGATAAATTGACGACTCACCAAAAGAAACATACTCTGCTGATGTGCCTACCCACACACTAGATATCCTCACAAAAAAATATATGTATTTGCTAAACATTTGAATGCATAAACATAACCTGATGAAGTGGATAAAATATAAACACTACGTGTGTGGGTAACTGCGATAGGTCTACGCCTCCTTTACAGTAATGTACTTGTGAACTAAGGAAATTCCAGTTTTCCAGTTTTCCAGTTCAAATGCAGTAGTTACCCGTTATTGTTTTAACCGTATAATTGTCAGCGTCATTGACTGAATTATTATTTCAACTTTGCTTGTGCCATGTGTTGCTGAATTATAGTGCATTATTTCTAAAATATCTCTAGTTCACCAGTTGACGCATTGGAACGCTATCATAGTTCGAATACAAGAGCGTTAACTTCGATTATCCAAGGTATGGGATGTTTGTCGCTCACACCATATCCTGGAATCAGAGTGTCGTTACGTCATGACGGAAATTATATATGCACCCAAATACTGAGTGCATATGGTCATTTCTCACGAAACATTCACAGACGATATTAAGGACCATTACTCCTTTAATAAACATAGTAGACGGCTGTGATCAGGTCGTATGTATATGTATATGTATATATATATATATATATATATATATATATATATATATATATATATATATATATATATATATATATATATATATATATATATATATATATATATATATATATATATATATATATATATATATATATTCGTGTGTGTGTGCTTGCGTGCGTGCGTGCGTGCGTGTGTCATGTAAACACAAAGTACTGTCTCCAATAAATACTTTTTACAACATTTACATGATGACGTCTATAAAACTGTTTTTATTATTCGAACCACCTATGTAACGCATACAATTAAAAGTTATCTCTAATCATGTATATTTCGGGAATCACTAACAGCAATATTAACATTTCTTGTGAAATCCCTGAATTTTCCTGATTGTTTTATATTGGGAAAGTTTTTGTGAAGCTGTGCTTCATGCAGGTACGTCATATCACGAAATAGCATGGATTTCTCTTATAATGCAATCCAACTTGATAATGAAGACATTACGATTGCAGCGTTATCGATATATATATATATATATATATATATATATATATATATATATATATATATATATATATATATATATATATATATATATATATATATATATATATATATATATATATATATATGTGTGTGTGTGTGTGTGTGTCATATAAATAAAATAAACAATTGTTGCAGTGGCTCATATATTTGTATTCGTCTACACGTACTATATTAGTAGCCTAAGCCAACGTTTACATGTCGTATGCACTGGCAAACTGTATTTCTCCAGAATTTATAAAATTTTAAATAGCTTACACTGGTGTGCGACGTACGGATTCGGTTGACGAAAGGTTTCACTATTTTGGTGTTATACTGAACAAATATGTTAAACGTGTTTTTCAAATATCAGAATGGGTGGCAAGCGTGCAAGACCAATGAACGAGCTGCGTGCCATGGAATTCTCGAAGCTATACAAAAATTAACCCGTGTGGAAGAAGGTCCAACATCAAAAAGACTAGCAAGTCGAAAGGCTTCGCAGTACACTACAGCATTCGCAGTAGCAACGCCACTACGAATATCGTGATCGCTAGCGTGGGGTAACCCAACACACCTCTTACATAGTGTCGCTGGCACAGACGTTGCGACTTTCACGCATTGTTTAAGAGCCTAGGAGCTCCCTCTGCAAGGAAACACCAAGCTCTTGATTGGGGTTAGCTGGGGGCAGTAATGTGCGACCTATAAGAAGCGGTGCAGACAAATGTGCGACCTGTAATGTACTAAACTGATTCAAATGACGTTGGTTGTCATGTTTCCACACTAACAACACCAGAACGACGTCAGCAATATAACTTTATTATAGCCGAAGAACCGCTCCTATCGGATAAAACTCTTACTAACCCCACGCTTAGACACCCTGAAGAACAATAATGACATGATATTAATTTCACATATTATAGTCCAAGCGTATCCGTCCTTGCTTGCATGCGTGCATGCGTGCGTACATGCGTGCGTGCACACGTTTATAAGATATTCAGAGATTCCTTAGTGAAAGATCACACCATCATTTAAAAAAACATATTTTGGAAAGTCTTTTACTGGACCGTTCCAATTGTATTTGTGAAAAAGTGCACCATGGCACGCATAATACAAGATCTAGCGTTAATCACTGAAAACATTGTGCTGCGAAGGGCACTGCCAACGTTTACGGTTTCTCCATATGCCTTCGTGTTACCTGCATGTAACAACACATCATATGTATGCCTCGTCGCCGTGGTACCTGTTTGATTTAATTATATTGCGCCTATCACCAAAGAGGGCGTGTTTATGCATCGTAAGATGAAACGTTGTGTTTATGCTTCACATGTTGCATTTAGTCGAAGTCACTTCATAGTCGTTCACGAAGGTGGACGTCTGTGTTTTCCAATCGATGTCAGCATTGCAGGTATGTAGTAACTCAAGCCATATTTTCTTAAATTATTTTGAGTTTCTTAGCGCATTACAGTCTTCAATTTTGGCAGGTAATTATGTAATTGAATCATAGTTTTTTTACGCTAGACAACTATAATTCCTTCTGTGTTTTGAAGAAACATATATTTAGTTACATATACATGTTTACATTTATGTTGCTCTAACCAACTATTGAAGATGGGTTGCAAAATGTCGTAATTGTCACCATGTTGTATTTACAGACAGATGACACAAAACATTAGATTGTACGCATGTATTCCTCTTCAATGAAAGTGTATCCATTTTAATAAACAATACGGTGAATAGCTGGCGAGTCGAGCGATAGCAACATCGCAAGAAAAACACATATTAACGGCTTGTAGCATATGCCTCCCCTCTTATGTACTGCTGGGCCGCAGGCGATGGTCCAGAAATCATTTTTCACAGAGGCAAATGTAATGTGTTTTAATTGTCGGTCTTCTTTCCGATCTCGCTAATGAGTACTAGAGTACTACAGAAGTGTAGTCAACGCATTATTCCAGGTTCGACTATATTTTAATCGTATACATCAGACGGCTTCTTATATAATTGCAGTATAAATGTCCACGTTGACAATGAAAAAAACAATGAAGATGAACATAACATATATAGTCACTTAATGACTACAACCTTAAAAGAAAAAAATAAATATTAAATCTAATCGGTATTCTAATTTGGCATTCTGATGTTAAACAAGTATTGCCCGGCAGAACCACCCTTATTGATAATTTGGATACCTAAAATGTAGCTAATATTTTAGTTGAATTCAATTAATTAATCATTCCATATAATACCTTGTCCTACCGGCCTACCTCGATTATGCTGCCTATTTATGCATATTTTTCCCGCTGTTATAGGCAAGCTTCGATGTGACGTCACTGGTAACACGGAAACGGGATTGGGCCTTTCCATTAATTCACTTGTGTTTACAGCGATAGCGGTTGTTTCGAAGTGAGCGTCAGAGTGTTTTTGTGCGGCATTCTGTTGTAGTGCAAAGAGTAGTAAGACAGGAGTAACGTATTCATCTAGATGCCCAACGCGGCGAACTTTGCTAAATAAATTGCCGCGAAAATAAACCCTTTAAACTTCAACCGACGAAGCACAAACTCGTTTCGACCGCGACTCGGACACAATGAAAGCCGAGGGTTATCCTCGCGCTAAGATATATTTGAAAGAGCATGATGTGCCAACATTACTCCAGTTAGTGGAAGCTATGTTGATGTCATTAATCAGTAGAATTCGAAGTTCGAACTCAGTCAGCGACACGAACAGCGACGAGTACGTATTTCAGACCGAAGGCAAGAAGGCCTCGCAAACAGACTGCATGTCACTGTCAGCGCGAATTTTACTTTCTGACATGAAAATAACCACCTAAAACCGCAAAGCTTCTCCGCTACCTTACATATACACATGTCAAGTTATAACAAACATACTCTTACTTCCACATAGCGCTCACAATTTAAAAAATAATAATATAAAACTCATCATATGGAGCTGTTTTGGTTTTTGTTTATTTTAGTTTTGTACATTTTTAACGTTATGTGGAAGTAAGAGTAATATTTAACCATTGACACGTGTACATGTATTTTTTATATATCAATAGAAAATTGCAGGCGCTCTGTGGTGGTGGTCAGAAAGTAAATAAGAGCGAAGTCGAAGGCTAATAGCCTCGCTAAACTGCGGTATCACTTGTTGCTAGAGTGTCGAAATCGTACATTAGATGTTTTATTCCGGAAAACTGACACTGCCAACAATCGCCATAGAAAGGAGAGTAAAACTATGCTGAATCACTGCTTAGAAATCACTGACTGAATGTAGGCGCTTGTCAACAGTTACGTCACAAACCTATGTGATTTCTCATCTCATTAACTTTGAATTTTACGCGGGCTTTACGAGTGAAACGCATTACTTATATCATTTTACCTATAAATAAATGTTTATGTTAATTGGTTTATGTTGGTATATTGTACATACAATACTAAACTTTGTGTACACATCGAAAAAACATTTTTGCAAGTGCCTTATTGTTATTCACTTACAATCAATCTGGTTTATATTTTACAGGCTGACGAACAGACAAGCACATCCCGTGTCACCGTCGCGTGAGAGACCAGCACAGTCGTGTCATTCTAAATGACGTCCCGTGGAAGCACCGGTGGTACGTGACGGTTTTTGGACTATAAAAAGCCATGGTTACGCTTGGAAATGAAAGTGTATTGGACGGTATTGGGAACATTTCTCGAGTGCTTGCATCAATCAATGATTCAACGACTAATATAACCAACGACAACTATGAAAAAAGCACCGGGGCAAGGAACTATCAAACACTTGCGTACGCTTTGATCGCTACGCTCGGCATGTTTGGAAACGCTGTAGTTATCTTTGTCATATTACACAGTGCATCGATGCGCAGTAAATTTACAAATATCTTGATCTTAAACCAGAGCAGCATTGATTTCGCGACGTCCGTCTTAATACTGCTAACGAACACTTTGAACATTTCTAATGAAAACTTGGCCGGAGTGGGGGATGAAATCTTGTGCAAATTCTGGATGAATGGACTGCCGCTGTGGAGCTTAATGGTATCGTCGTCCTACAGTTTGATAGCTATTACTATTGAACGGTATATCGGGATTGTGCATCCAATGTTCCATCACACCTCTTTCTCAAAGACAAATGTTATATTCTTAGCCATCGCCTCCTGGTGGCCAGGGCCGATATTGATGTTATGTTCCAAAATTCCAACTACCTATGTTATGAACGGCAGTTGTAGGTTTGAAATATCTAACCTATCGTTGAGGAGGGCAATCGGTGTGGCGTTATTCGTAATACAATATCTACTCCCAATTACTGTGTTTATTACATGCTACAGCAGAATGTTCTTACGTCTACGAACCCAGGTACATCCGGAAGCACCAAATATCTGCCACGAGGAAGTGGTTAAGAAGGCGCGCGCCAGACGCAACGTTCTAAAAACTCTGTTGCTCATCGTTATTGGATATATCCTGTGTAACACTTGGAACCAGATAACTTATCTTGCTTTCAAATTCGGCGCCTATCTGGACTTCTCGAGCAATTATTATAATTTCACCGTTATAGCGATGTTTGCTAACTGTTGCATCAATCCTTTCCTCTACGCGTTGCAATATCGCCCGTACCAGAACGAACTGCGGAAAGTCTTCTGTAAACGCGCCACCTC
>BSQZ01000006.1:11359161-11371661 GCA_033239005.1 Lamellibrachia satsuma
TATTCTATTACTTATATTAGATTTAGTAGAATTATGAAACTTAAACCATTTTACGTGGTAACCATTCCACTAAAATTACTTAATTATCATTGTACCTTAGTCTTGTTTTACTCACCAACTTTCTCGTCTGCTCACACCGAGCAGAGTGTAGCATTAGCACATACACATGATATAATCAAACCTATTTTTATTTATTCGCAAAACATTTCACACGCATTTAGTGACTTAGCTACCTTAATTTTGTATTTTTCGATCTTGACCAATGACTTTTGATGAAGCATTTATCTTGTAATTAGGGGGTATCCAAAACAATTGTTTAAATAATTGTCTTGATAAAAACGAAAATAATGCTGAAAATAATTAACCCCAATTGATACGCTGTTTATCATATTATAACATTAATACGTTTCATTTGTTAGCTAACAGTAATACAGATACATTTAGTATCCTAAGTTCAAATATAAAATCCATAAATGCTAAATTCGATGCCCTTTAAATATTTGTTGAGCTCCTAATGCTATAAACTTTAAATTTAATATGCTATGTTTACAACATACATGGAAATCCGAAAATTTGAATTCAGCTCAAGGGAAAAACTGCAGGTGGGCTAATAATATATGTAGATAAAGTATAATTATGCAGTAAAATGAATATCAATATGTACGAACATTGGGAGGGGTCGATATTTCAAATAACTGGAATCGACTAATCAAAGACTACTACTATTGGCAACACATAAAGACCACTAAGATCATGTAATAAGAATTAAAAAAAAATAATAATTGATGAATTTTCAAAGACTTTATATATAAACTGGAAAATAGCAGTAATCGCATTATCACAGGGGACTTCAACATTAATTTACACAAAATTAAAGAAATTAGAACATTCAGTGATTTTTTTTTATATTATGACATCATACATTATCAATCCTAAAATTACATTTTCAACCCGCTACATTTGAACCAATGCTCTTTCTGATCATTAACCATACTTCCTTTTCATGGATATCAATCTAAAAACTAAACTTCCTCCTAAAACAGATATTGCAAATACATTCACTAAATATTTTACAAGTATAGATCAAACTATATTGATGATAATAACATTTATTATATAATTATAATTATTACTTTAACAAGCGAGTTGACTCTGTTTTCAGATTTAAAGACGTAGACAAAGAAACCGTAAAGAAAATTATTGAAATATTTACAATAAAAAACAGTTGCGGTTGTGATGATATTTCTTAAAAACTGTTAAAAATAATTGAACCTGCCATGACTAAATCATTAACCCTATTACTAAACTCAGTCATTAATACAGGTATATTCCTTGACAAACTAAAAATTGCCAGTTATTCTTATTTTCAAGAAAGATTATTCATCATAAATTAAAAATTATAGACCAATTTCTCTCCTTCCTACTATTTGATAATTGCTTGAGAAAACAATTTATATTCAGTTATATGCATAGTTTAACGATAATAAACTTTATTTTAAAAATCAATATGGCTTTAGACAAAACCACTCGACTGAATATGCATCACTTGAACTTGCAGACAGAAAAATTGCACAAATTGATAAAAATTACGTACTTTTCAGCATTTTCTTGACTTCTCAAAGGCGTTTGACACTACTGATCATTCAATACTATTAAACAAATTAACATATTTTGGCTTGGATTGATCTTCCCTGAATTTACTTAAAAGTTTTTAAAAAATCGATGTCAATATGTCGAATTTGAAAATGGAAATTCTGATATCTCATCTATAAACATTGGTGTACCGCAAGGATCTATCCTTGGTCCCTTGTTATTTATAAAATACATAAACGATCTCCCAAGAGCTAGCAAAATATTTAACTTTATTATGTATACCGTCGAACCCACTTTATTTAGCACCATCAAATCCTTTAATGACAATATACCAAACAAAAGTACTGAATCTGCAGTAAATTATGAACTCCTAAAAATAATGGAATTGCTTAATATTAATAAATTATCATTAAACAAAAATAAATCTAAATATATGACCTTTCAAATGCCAAATAAAGTTAAACACACCTTTTCGCTCAACATCAATAATATCAACATAGATCCACTGGAAGAATTATTTTTTTAGGACTGACTTTATATACAAACTTAAATTGGAAAAAAAAGCACTGAAAAATATCAAACATGTGTTACAAAATTGTCGGCATATTAAACATATTAAAGCATGTGTTGTCTCTATAAATTAAAAATATTTTATATAATACACTAACATTATATCATATTAACTATTGCATTATGGTTCGGGGTTACCAAGGTAGCAGCATTATGAAAATTCAAAAGACAGCTATGAGGATTTTAACATTAAGTAAATACAATTCACATATATAACCACTTTAAAAAAACTTAGTATTTTTAAAATAGGCGATTTATTAAAATTACACGAACATAAATGTTATTACAAATACATGCATCAAAAAATACCTGCCTACTTGTTAAAGTGGAAAATAATCCCAAACATACACAATCATAAAACAAGGCGTACAACTGATATATACTTATTCAGAGCTAAACATGAACTTGCCAAAAGGTGTCTTAGATATAACTTGCCATATGCTATAAATAATATCCCTAAATTAGTTATAGAGAATATAGGAACTCACTGTTTCCAAGGTTTTGCAAATCACGCAAAAAAAAATTTATACAAAAATATGAACATACGTATACAATACTAAATTGCTACACTTGCTATCAAATTAAACTTAATCAGTAATACATATATGAATGCACAACTACAATTATAATTAATATTACATATTATCACACATATCTCAATATATACACCCTAATATTCATGCACACCCTTTCTCCCTCAGCACGCACTGTCACAACCTTTTATAAATGAGTTAATTATATAATAATTATATTTCACTGATGGCTCCTATGAGAGCGGCTGTCTTTATAAGAGTCAATGACCCGTTATTAAGTTATATTGTGTTTGTATTTTTCAGTGTGGACGTACTATTGCATATTTTCTTGTATCATTAATGTTTTATTTGTATCACAAACGGCTTCAAAATAAACTTTCTTGTTCTTATTCTTTCTTGTTCTTGTTCTAAATCTATTTGTTCTACTTTCGGAGAGAATTCAACTGAGCGCCTGTCACGCAACAGCCACTAATGACTAGGTAGTAATTAGCCTAACTTGGGCTGGAACTGGACTATGGCGTGGGTCTTGCAACAGGCCACAGGAACAGAATACAATAACTAGTTCTCAACATCTATTATATTTACAAATGAGCTTCCGCTGTCTAATTTAACGTAGTGTCACGTTATACGCGATGGCAAGAACAGAACTCGAGGGAACGTAATTAAGTAGCTCGTGTGTCAAATGGCAATAGCGAGAAACTTGAGAAAAGTAATCAAGCGATAACTTTGGCGATTTATTAATCAATGAGTTGAATCGCATGTCTTTATTTATATAATATGTTATGATTAATTATGTTATCACGTTTAGATGGCGGATGCACATACTTTCGATTTTCCTTAATGACATGGCTATTTTTCTCCGGGCCTCCCTTGTTTCCTCTTACCTCCTCCTTATATCGCTTGCTCTCGATTTTTCCCTCCTTTACTCACACGCGCACACGTACCCACATCAGTAAGGTTTGTAAAATCTGGAATGTAATGTGTATTTTTTGTATTGTGCGACTTGATATTTAGGAACTTTCTGACTTTTTGTTCGCAAACACCTACCATATTTGTGTCTTTCGCCAGAGCATTGCACTGAATCTGAATTGAATTAAATTAAATCGTTTTTTTTTCACATTTCTACATCGTACAAAGACATTACAATAATTATACATACGACAAAATATACTATGAAAATTTGAAAGGGAAATGCAAGAAGTGTAAAACATGTAACTTAGCATTTCCTATTTCACAGTGCATACACAAATGTTGTACTCAATTCAATTCAATTCGGATCAAAATACATATATAAGTTTAGTATACGTATTACAAAGGACTACATAAAATATTTGATAAGCCAACACGTTTTGTTTTATTCCAAGGTCAACTGATAACAGTAATTTTCCATATCCTTGTTTAATTGACCCCATAAAATATGGAATTTCACATTCATGCAAAGTGATTTCAACGTTGTTCTACAGTACTTGTTTTTAAACATATATGTATTTTCGTATATGGCGATTGTAACTGGTATGGATGATTTGAAAATGCACCTCTCCTATGTTGTCATTGTAATGCCAGTCCTACAGAAGCACGATATAACATTTATGTGATATCTCGTGTATCATACAGAGTCCCTTGGGAAATGTGGATGGCGTGTTATGTATGAATTTGTTGAGCACCAGAATTGATGGGAGTAATGTTAACGCTTAATGTACTGCTGCACTGGAGCTTTCATATGATCAGCACAGTTACACATCAAACCGAACTCACCAGTAAAATTGAGGGGTATCATGTTTTGGTGTTTCTACCTGAAAATCGAGGTATGTCATTTTAATGAATTTCATAGAGGAGGTTACTTGTTCTGAGAAATATGCTACCAATGTCAAACATGATTGCGGTCACACCCCTGCCCACCAGCTAATGATATCCAGTGGTGGCAGCGGTTGTTGTGAAGTCGGCCATACATTGCGGTAGGTGGCGCCACTTTGCGCAATACTTGGTAAGGAACGTAACAGATCTAGAGAGCAAGATGCAGTATTACTGAATGGACAGAACACATAGGCGTCGGACACGGGGGACCGTTGGGGGTGGGCAGATATTTTGTATCGGTAAATTTTTAGTATAGATTAGCCCCCTAAAAAGCCCTCAGAAACCAACCTTGGCCTCCCAATATTCAAAAGCTTCCGACGCTTATAGTGTAAATTGTATATTGGAAAATACTCATTATCACTGAGGACACTATTGATTGTGTAAATGCCAACAGCGTCAACATGTTTAATGCATAATTGACATATATTTGACATAGGCGAGGTCATGCGAAAGTTAAAAATTGTTGGATTTAAAAGGTCAAAATTGTCTGACAGTTGGCCTGGGAGAGGCAATTTTTTAATGTTCTCTGTTCGACACAACTCCACAAAAATACATAGTCTATACAATTTTATTCTGGAATATTTTTTTTTATCCAAAAATTCACTACAGTTACGCCCGTTAACAAGTTCGCTATAAAACCCTAAGGAAATAAGAATACATGCTGGAAATTAATTATAATACTGCTATTTGACAGTTGTCACGTTCTTCTTCATATTATTCTAGACAACAGTATGCCGAACATTTATAAATCCATAATATGATACCCTTCTCCGAGAATGTGATTTGGAAGTTTTTGTGCCTGCACAGTACTGTTGTATATTAAAACTGGTAAATAAAAAAAGTGCAACAATAATCCTTTCCCGAGGAACAATTCTGACGACTATTTTAAAGATAATATATTCAAAAGATAATATGTCACTCATATTTGGGTTAATGTGAAAACGTTTCGCATGCACCTACTGCATGATCTGCTGTTGATAGGGTGAGGTGTGGCAAGACGTCCCTTTGCGAAAAATTGCCAACCCCTTCCATCTAGCAATCAGGCTTGACAACAAGAACTCATAGATAGCCAGATGGAGCCACATATCATCTGGTTACAACATAGTTGCAGCAGAAGCAAAACATTATATAAGTTATTCACATTACAAGTTTTTTTCACATTACAGGTTGAGCTTCATAATTATAGAAATTGCCTTACCAAAGTGGGACAAGTAGAGAAAAAGAGGGAGTGAAAGATACAGAGAGAGAGAGAGAGAGAGAGAGAGAGAGAGAGAGAGAGAGAGAGAGAGAGAGAGAGAGAGAGAGAGAGAGAAATTTTATTATCAAACATGAACATAAGATTACAGGTATAATACATGACGACTGTAAATAAAATATTGGTTGATCCATGAAGACCTGCAATAAAACCTGAAGGATCCCTGGCGTACAGGCCGGCATGCCATGATAATATAAATAATGATAATATTCCTGGCGTACAGGCCACCCTGGCACTGATACCATAGATAATAATAATATTTCTGGCGTACAGGCCACCATGCCACTGATACTATTTATACTAATAATATTCCTGGCATACAGGCCACCATGCCACTGATAAATAGATAATAATATACCCTTCTACGTGAACATGAAATACTTGAACATACATACATACAAGAAAATAGCTACGTAATAATAAATAAGTACAATAACCAAATGTCAACATTTAACGCCACAAATACCAATTTACACTAAACATAATCAACACTAATAATTAACACTAACTAATACTAAGCAAACACTAAACAAACTTGCATTAACTAATATTGACTAACATTAACATTACTGAACACAAATTAAACATTTTGCATTCTAGTATATGATATATGACAGAAAATACAGTAGTTCTCACCACGACTGTATTTGAAGTTAAAATTATCACTATGGTTAATATCTGGACTATGTGATATTATTGAAATAATTGTTCTTCATTTTTACAAAAATGCAAGATGTATTCAATTCTAGTTAAAAAGATGTAAGAACAGGTCTTTTTTCTTACATATATAACAATTCCGAATAGCCCATTCTACCTATCTATCTACAGTATGTGTAAATTATGTACTTTCTTGCATAATTTATAGAACCTTGGTATGAGTGGATGTTTATTATTTGGAGATAGTTATCTTGAAATAATCTTGGAAATTCGTGTCTGATGCTAAGGCGGCAATACATGGAATTAGTATGTCTCACATGAATGCAATTATTATTGTAATGTGAATCTCGAGGCTACGGCAGATACATAGCAACCTACATCAAGTCCAGTAATGATCTGTTTTTGCATTATCTTCCAGGTAATATTTTTTTCCATTTACCTATCATCTTTGTTTCTGATTATTGCTAAGAGTTCTTCAATTCGCGTTGTTACACATGAGGTACCCGCTGAGAATTTAGGATACTGTTTTCCAAGGGATATCACGTATTTGTCAGACACAAAGAACAGTACGTTATGCCACAACATAACAATGACAGCCTTTACGAGGACGAACATTATGTACTGTGTAAATTATGTTTGTAGAAAATATTCTGTCCAGCAACATTAAATGATCTCTCACGACTCTAACCACGGACACTGAAGGTGAATTTTTTTATATATATATTAAATATTACATTCGTGTTATGGTCATTGCACATGCTTTATATTATATTTTGATATAAATCATATGTATTTAGAACTTCATTGTGAGCTATGTATTGTTAACTGTTATATTATATGTAATGATGTACGTCTCTATATTTGATAATTTTACTTCACTTAAGCTACTAAACATTTTTCGTTTAGATATGTCAACTTGGTTGTAACTATTAAATTAATGGTTGATATGTTGGCGCTATTCATTCAGATATTTTATATTTGTTCAAGCAATGTTTCTTTTTTATTTCTTAAATTATCAAACTATCTCTATTTTCAGCACAAATGTTTGACGGGGAAGCTTTCCTAGAACAATGTGGGGGTATTGAAAACAACTCATTGTGCCATTTATTAAATGCTCCGAACAATGATACTGTCAACACTGATGATGAACCTGAAATAATCAAAGCTCGCCTTATTATAATGACCTTAGTTTAAATAACCTGTTCCTAAACAAGAGGAAATATGTTTAACATTTTAAATTTAAACTGCCAAAGTATTAATGCAAAGTTTGGTCAAATCAACATTAAATTGCAAGAGCTAAAAAATAACGGTTATGAATTCAGCACTATATGCTTACAAGAAACGTGGCTAACTGATAATTAAGATATATCACGTTTTATGATTAAAGGATACACTCTAATTTCGCAAGGTAAAATATGCAATGCGCATGGAGGATTAGTAATTTACCTATGCAAAAAATAAATATGATTATAATTCAATAAACATCTATCAGAATTCGCAAGTATGGGAAGGACAATTTATTGAAATTATAGAAAAGCAACTTGACAAAAAAGATATATTAGGAAATATATATAGACCATCCGGGCATAACAATGAAACATGTCAGACATTTATTAATGAATGTATTCCTCTACTTAATCATCTCCAAAAATGTAAAAGTGAAGTCATAATTGCTGGTGACTACAATATTATTTATTGCAAATGAAAGAGAAAGAGAATTGGCGAATATCTTGATTCTGTTATTGCTTAATTTTTTTCATAAAATTAAACTACACACCAGGCTCTCGAGTAGAAACTGAACGCTCATAGAAATTTAAATCGGAAATAAATAATGCAGGTGTTTGTTATATGTTAAACACAATTAACCAATCAATCAATCCAAATGACAATGTGAACATTCTTAGTGAAGTGATATACAAAGCCAAAGATAAACGTGCCAGTTCGTATGATCAAATTCAGTAAGCATAAACACAGAAAGTATCAGATGCTCACAAAAGGTCAGTTGCTTACAAAGATAAAGTATACATGACATTAAAACAAACACATACAAATTCCAAGCAATATATATCGTAAAACTAACTTAGGTACTTACGGAAGAATTCTGATAAAACTACTTCGTAATGCCAAAAAAAATATTATGAAAATCGTTTTCAAAAATGTAAGAATGACATTAAACAAACATGGTGCACTATCAAAGAAGTTATTAATTGTACTTCAAAGAAATTTTAATTGCTCACTTTCTGGTTGACAATAAATTGTAAATGATAACATTGTCATTGCCAACAAATTTAATCTTTACAAATGTAAGACCTAAGCTAGCATCTGAAATAACTAATACAAACAACGCAAATTTCATGAATTACCTACAAAATCCGATATTACATAATTTCACATACAAACCCATTTCTGAAGGAACTACCATAAACATATTAGATAACTTAAAACGTAAACCTAGTTGTGGCAATGATGGCATTTCCACCAAATTATTAAAAGCAATAAAACAAGACATTTGCAAACGTCTCACCATCATAATTAATTAGTCACTAGCAACTGGCATTTTTCCTGACTCCCTAAACATTTCAAAAGTAATACCACTTTATGAAAAGGCGCAGGACATTACTTGATAACTATCGTCCAATCTCCATATTACCAACAATCTCCACAATCTTTGAAAGAGTAATGTTCAATCAAATTCACGTGTACTTTTCATATCATAATTGATACTACAATGGACAATATGGTTTTAGAGAAAAACACTCCACACAATTAGCTGAAGTTGAACAGGACTTTGATCAAGGTGTCACTCCAATAAATGTATACTTTGATTTGTCAAAAGCATTTGACACCCTTGACCATAATATTCTTTTATCTAAATTATAGTTTTATGGGTTTACAAATTCGGCACTAAAATTTTGCAAAAAGTACTTATCAGACAGGAAACAGTTTGTTCAGATTAATTGATAATGCTAAATCTTTCGAAGCCGATATAACATTGGGTGTACCTCAAGGCTCACTATTGGGTCCTTTATTCTTCAATGTATATATGAATGATATCATCCACTCTAGTAATTCATTTAAGTTCATAACGTTTGCAGATGACACCACATTATTCACTACACTAAATTTTAATGAACACTATTGTATTCACTACTCAAATGTATTTACAAATTGATAAACCAGCAGCTGCCTGATTAGTTCAACCAAAACCTACTCTTATACAATACCCAGCGCCATCAACATGCCACTAGGGCATGAACAGATGTATTTATCCCTAGAGTCAATCACGAATTCTCCAAAAGAACAAAAGAAACATCAGGTTCAGCATAGCAAAGATGTTTAATAATTATCCCGATATCATCATTAATAAAACATTCATCCACAGTATCCATGAATTATCCACCTATATTAAAATATATATTATTGAAAGGTATCAAAATGCTTGCACTATTATTAACTGTTATAAATGTGGAAGATAATTAACTTAAATCCCTATGTATACGTCGCCTTGTAGCTACATATTAAATATTGTCTTTAAAATAAAAGTGTTGTAATGTTTGATGCATTTAGTTTTTGTGCTTAGTATATGTGTATATGTACTCATGTATACATGTCAGCTACTCTATGAACTTTTGATTGTAATGTTTACTATGACATATTTATGTATGATTAGCTAAATTACTCTGTAAATGTATTATTACTAATATTATACTACAATTATTATTCAAGGTGGCTCTCGTGATAGCGGCATTTAAACGCATTAACGGATTCTCTTGAACTATTGTATATACTAAATTATAATATGTACTTGTAATTATTGGTCTAATAAATTTCATTTCATTCATTCATTCATTAAAGAAATCCAGTGCACCTATGTCACAATAAAAATTCTTCCACCATTATGGTGCTTTCGAACACACTACACGTTATGATACTTTCGTCATGATGCTGTGCACATTCCGGATGTTTTTCATCCGGTGCTGCTGCCACGCATCGATTTTTCGTTTCGCAATGAGAACGTCAGTCCATTATGACAATAAGCAATTCAATTATTTTTATCCTGAACATTCATCATTTTAGAATCCACTTGCTGCCGTTTCGAAGCTTTGGCAATTTCGTTCATACCACGTTGCCATAGCTAAACTCCTGGCTACAGACAAAGGTGGGTATTTGAACGAACATTTTTCGCGCAGTAATTGCAGCAGGTCTGCCAGGGTTCCCAATGAGTGGATACCGCGCCATATAACAACGTGCCAGACGTGTGCGGGTTTAACGGTAGCAAATACACATCTCAACACAAGATGATCCAATTGATGTTAGGTTAAAAACGTGCCAGGGGGATCCACACGAACATATGATTCAATGTATTTATATATACCATAATAAATTATTTTGTTATTTTACCCTTTTCAGTACAATGTCTCATATTTGTTTACGTTGGAAACATTCGTGAGTCGTGACGTCTTAGGTTCTGACGTGGTTATTTGCTTCCACCAACCTGTCGTATGTCAGCATTGCAAAGTAATGAACTATGCGGATTTGTGGTTTCAAACCTGCTGTCGTGCTGGGCAACTAATCTGGAACTGCACGGTTCTTCTCGAATATCCTTAATAACCAGGAATCCTCGAGTAATGCGAGCACTGCCTGGAGTTGTGGCGTTATTATTAAGTCGATATTGAATTCACACCACTCGCAGTGGTTCAATAAAAAATGTATTGCTTAGGAAAATCATCAGAGTTTGTTCCGTCTCGTCTAATATCAAATATCTATATATATATATATATATATATATATATATATATATATATATACATATCAAAAACCTGTTAAAAGCGAGATATTTTTACATTACTGACAGTTTATTAGAAAGCAACTCCGATTGGTCCATGGCTAACAATATTCGCTTTCCCTCAGATCAGTTTGCCCGCCCGATAGAGTAGGGTGAAGCAAGAAGCCACCGATAAGGGAATCGTATGCGGGGAAGAAGCTTTTGGGGAAATGTGCTAATGATCTAATTTACTACTTAAGGTACATTCCGTCTGTTGAAGATGTTGACGTACCTAGTCCCTGAAAAAAGTTATAGCCATTTTAGCGGAAGTTCCAATAGTGGGGTAAGTAGCCCACCCACGAGGCAAGAAGCCCCCCTCTGGACGTTTGAGTTATCATAATGTCTTTATTTGGTTATCGTTTCATAAACTTCCCACAACCAATACATTTATACCACTACTATGATCGTCGTATTGGTCTAATGAATGCTTCATTTGTCTCAGTTTCCCGTGGCCATTGCTTACAGTTTCACTCTGGTAAGGACAATTCGAATTATGAACTTCAAAATTGTTATGTGCATAACCTAACATGTGTTGTGTTTCTGCTGCAACCATGTTGTAGCAAGATGGACATGATGATATGCGGATCCATCTGCATTTGAAAGTGTAACCCATCTGATACTATATTAGCATTGTCTACTGGTCCGACATTCTCCGTTTTCTGTTTACTCCTTCCATAAGCATTTAAACTCTTGATACCTGGCAATGTTTGTACAACGTTTATTTTGTTACTTGATATTTCAGTTGTACTTGTACTCAAAATAGATTTCCATTCCTCTGTTACCCTCCATTGCTAAAATGCAAATATTCAAATAATACGTGTTTGTTTCTGGTGTGGAAGAGATCGGTATGCAACTTGCTTGCTACGACATCTCCCGGATACCTTGGAGTCCGCGACGACTAATGAAGATTGCTTATTTAGTTAAAACCATGCCCGTATATCCTTAGATGAATTGACAGTCAACATATAGATACTTACCTTGAAAAGGGCTACCTAATAATCACGTACCCGGTACACACATTTACATCACGTATACGTATAATGTGCAATTATACAATTTATACATGTTATTTGATGATTGATTATTTGATGGCGGAGATCTCAATTACTCACAAAACACAATATATAGGTGTTGACCAAAATGCTGCCGTGTGTCCAATCCGAACCGGTGTTCTAAGTTGATTAGTTCATATTCAACGTCTGTCATCATCGGT